>QEOT01124203.1:178184-199964 GCA_003123785.1 Pterocarya stenoptera | reverse complement strand
TTTTGCATGGATGACAAGTGGCAAAAGACACATGCCATGGCTTGGCGATCCACCTCTTTCTTCCTTTCCCAAGATGATATTTCATCTTCCAATACTCCTTCCCTAAGTGACCTTTCAGGTTCTATCGGTCCAATTTAGCCTAGGTGACAAGTGACAAAGGGACATAGTGTTTAGGACTGTGCTAGCTGAATTTCTATGGGTATTCTTGTCCTTCACTCCAAATGTCTCTTCACATATCCTTCTAGAAACTCCATGCATGCTTCACACTTGACATTATCTATCTAGATTTTGAAATCCCATAACCTCCATTCAGTTTTCCATGCAAAACTCCTAGAAAAAGTCCCATTTCACTTCCCTAAGCTTATCTTTCCAAGACATCTCCCTTGGAACTCGAATTGGGCAAGACAAAGGGCCTAGCCAAAAATCCTTTGGTCTCCTCTAGGTTCCTTTTGTCCCTTGAATCATCTAAAAAGTTTCTGGCTCAGTGACAAGTGGCAACATCTCTAAGATAGAAGTGTAAGCCATCCTTTTTGACATTCCCTATACTTCTCTCTTTCCCTTAACCCATTATTAGGTCTAGATTCATAATACCTTACTTACATGCCACATGACACTTGTGACTAAAAATCTGGGCCATAGACCTAAAGCCAATGGGCCTAAGTTTCTAAATAAGGCTAAATCTCACTTAGCATTCTAAGGTTAGTCTTCTTTTGGGCTCAAATTACCATTCAAGAATTATAAGACTTTTCTAAAAATAACTAAGACTCCCAAAGAAGTCACAACTACTAAGCACAAAATCTATGGGCCATACTTATGAAAAGTTTGGGTCATCACACAAGTGGAGGTTGGGGGCTTCACAAGGTGATATCAAAATATTTACGTCTTTGGGTAAACCCACATAGCCTTAGGAATGTTATGCCAAAATATAGTTTGAATCTTAGTTTGGCATAGGCTTGAATCCTGCAGTTGGAGCTTGGTCTAATACGCATACATCTGAGGAGTTGGAAGATTATGGACAGATGGTGCATGAAAGGTGAGAAAGAAACCCTGAAGGATCCAATGCTCGACAGGATCAGCACTGCTGTTTTGATGGAGGACGTGACTTGGCAAACGCAATTTGTCAAATTGTGGAAACCATGAAATAGCAACAAGAGATAATCCTAAGGCAAAACCAACAACGCCCGCAGGTTGAAAGTCAGGAGAACTGAGGGTGTTCACATGAGAAGTTGTGGATACACAGATATCCTAATTTCATGGGAACTGAGGGACCCATGAAGGCCAATAAGTGGCTACTCGATCTCGACAGGACCTTCGAGATCAGTGGTAGTGCTAAAGAGCATAAAGTATAGTATGCAGGGCATTTGCTTCAAGGAGCCGATATCTGATGGGATACCAAGAGGCAGCTCTTTATAAGAGAATTGGGCAATATCAATGTTTTGACCTGGAATAATTTCAAGGAGGAGTTTGACAATCGATTCTTCCCAGAGTTAATGAAGACCTAGAAGGCCAAAGAGTTTGCCACGTTGGTGCAAGGCAATCTCTCAGTTGAGCAGTATGATGCAAAGTTCATGGAGCTAGGAAGGTTTGCTCCACACTTGATTTCCACTGAGAAGATGCAGGCTCAGAAGTTCCAAGGAGGACTGCATCCTAGGATTCACAATTACGTAGCTGGGTTCTGCATCCACAATTTCCAGAAGTTGGTTAACGTGGTTGCAATAACTGAGGCGAAACAGCGAAGTGTGGCAGCCCAGATTAACCTTAAGCGAAAGAGGACTTCTTCCTTCTCTGCAAAAGAGAATAATGCCAAAAGGATTATACAAGGAGCCAATAAGGGCAAAGGCATTATGATAGATCCACCTGCTACCTATAAAAAGTGTGAAAAGAATCACGATGGAGAATGTCAAGTGAGTTTAGGAGTTTGTTTCCAATGCGGTCAGTCAGGACACATGATTCGGGTGTGCCCTTAGAATGCACAAGGAGGAAGGAACTGTCCTAACAATCAGCCCAATCAGAGGCTGCCTGTTCAAGCTCGTGTGTATGCCATCACCCCTGGAGAGATGAACGAGGAGATTCCCATAGATGAAGAGACGGAAGTCATCACTGGTATTTTTTCTTTAAATACCCCCTCTTTAGAAATTAGTTTTTAAAATAGCTGCTTAGTACTCAATAGTAGTTACGATTCCTAATGGAAGTATAGTCAAGTGTACCCGAGTCCTTAGAATTTTCCCTCTAAGTTAGATGGAAGGATTATGGAGGTAGATATGATTATCTTCAGTCAATTGGTGGTTTGATTTGATATTAGGAATGGACAGGTTATTCAAATGTTATGCCAAGTTAGACTACAAGAGGAAATAGATTTTGTTTCATGCACTTGAAGCTAGTAGGATAAAAGGAACTGTAAAGGCTTATTCCTTCCTTAGTCAGAAACTAAATCGCTAACGATGATGTAACCTATCTAGGTTTGATAATTGAAGACTCCAGTAGGTATAAAGAGATGCATGGGATACTTGTAGTTTTGGATTTTCTTAAGGTTTACAAACGGCTTACCAGGATTACCCCAATAAGGAAATAGAGTCCATTATAGATCTAGAACTTGCCACAAATAGAACACCATACCATATAGCCCCGTTAGTTAGAATTAAAGGTATTGAAGGTTCAAATAGAAGAACATAGGCAACATCTCAACTTAAGTGCTTGCAAGATTAAAGGAACATAATTTGTATACAAGTGTGAATTTTGGCTCAAGGAAGTAAAATTCTTAGGCATGAGATTTCGAGTAAAGCAGTAGTTGTTGATCCCAGTAAGATCTAAGCAGTAGTGAATTGGCAGCATCCTACCAATGTACGCAAGGTTCGAAGTTTCTTAGGAATAGCCGGTTATTACTAAAGGTTCGCAAGAGTTCCTCTAGATTATCAAGACTTAGATGAATACTTATGCAAGATGAAGGTGTCGTCGCTTACGCTTCTCGACAACTTAGGAGCCATGAACAGAATTACCCCACCCATAACTTAGAGTTAGCCACCATAATCTTCGCCCTGAAGATCTAGAGTACATTTCGTTACAACTCAATCTGACAAACGAGGAAGTTTCTGTTCAGATTATAGACTGGAAAGCAAAGGAACTTGGGAATCAAAAAATTCATTTAGTGAAGGTGCTTTGGCAAAATCACAACGTTGAAAAAGCCACTTGGAAAAAGAGAATGAAAGAAAAACCAAGAACCGTTATATCCAGTTATCTCTTCCATGGATACCTCCGAGGCACTGATTTTTCTTTTCGTTGCATATGATACCATGAAGAGGGATCTTCAAAGATCGAAGACACATCAACTAAACAATGGAGGGAAATGGAAGGAGTTAACACGTACTATGACTTAGAAAAGGATCGATTCTTCTACCACACTCAGAAGGAACTGTCAAATGATGTCAAGGAAGACTTCTCATCTAGTTCGGGACCATAGAATCACTAGTAGGTATGTATATATAGTATATGTTCTGCATGCTTTTATTCATCCAAATCCATACCTTGATTCGGGGATGAAATCTTTTTTGAAGGGGGGAGGATGTAACACCCCGCCTAAAAATCTCCTTAGGCCTTGACTTTAGTAGCCTTAATTATAGTTAAATTAGAAGTTGAGCTATTCTAGAATAAGAATAATCTTTGTGATAAGTAAGAATAAGAATAATTTGGGATATTTGAGTTGATAAGAGGACCTTATACTTTGGATTTAGTAGAATTATTAGAAGATTCTACTACAATATTGATTTTTGAGGAAAATAAAGATTTTTTTATCTTAATTGGTTTAGTAGTATTATTTTGAAGAATTTTTAGTGCTTCATTAATTTTGAGGAAGGTGGCAAGAGGCCAATGTCAGAATGACAAGTGGCATATTGGAGATTTTGCTACCTTACTGGGCTAAGCGATTTGTGTAAAAAACTTTGATGGACTTAGGAAGGCCCAAGAGATTGGTTTATTAAGAGCCCAAGCTTTTTGGGTATAAAGGCTTAAGAGAGACAATAAGACTTTAGGGCCCTAATGCATTAAGGATGTGATAAGTTAAGATTTTAAAAAGTCTTAGGCCCAACTTGGAAGATATAAAAATTTAAGCCTTTCTTGGAGAACATTAGAAAATAGGCCCAATGAAAATGACGTAAGGTCATTAATCCTAACTTAGTAAGAGTAAAGGCATCAGGCCCAACTTGATGCACACTATGCCCTACTTGATGGACATAAGATTTTACGCCTCTAATTCTCAAATGATGTGGTGGGCTAAGAATAGGTACCATAAGCCCTAGACCAATTTGAGAGTTATAAGGATATAAGCCTTTCTTGTAGAACCTTAGAAGTTAAGCCTAACGTATAAAAGGTTTAAGGTCTTTTGGCCAAACTTGGTGAATGGACTCATGGCCCAATTAGGCCAAGTCAAACATTTTCAAACCCTTCTTAGTGCATCTTAAGGTTTCTTTTCAATCCTAAAAATCTGGAAATGAGACCCCTCTCATTCAAGCATAAGTCATGAACCCACACTCTTGGTCCTTTTAAGCCCACAAGACCCAAATTGGGTTTATTTCACTATTCAACTTAAAAGCCCAATACACCATACCATTGATTTTCTTAAGCCCAAATCATACCTTAAGTATCCAAATTAAGTTTTGAAAGTTGGCTAAGACCACTAATCATCATACTTGAGGTTAGTGAACTTCAAGTCATGTTTTGAAGCTTAATTTCGTTTAATCTTTTCTTAGCCTTCTAATTCAAATTTTTCTTGATTGATTATTTCATTTCACCACTCTTAGATCATACTAAAACCCTAGATAAACCTCCACACATGCCATTAGAAGAAATGGCATATCAAACCCCCAAAACTACACCAATTGGCACACATGTGTGCCCTTTGAGTGCATGGACTGTTTTGCACTTAATCCCAATCTTTTTGTGCTTTTTTCTCATGGGCACTATGGTCTTTAAACACCCCATGAGACCCCTTTAAACCCAGACCAAGCCTTGGATGATATGAACCCGCAGGAAAGGAATCCCCTGAACCCACAATCAAATTGAAAACTCACCCAAGAAAGTCAAATCAAGTCAATGGATAGAGAATCAAGACCCGATGTGAACTTGTTTCAAGAACCTAGATTATATTAAAATCTAGACCCGTTACAGAACCCATCTTAAGAACCTAGATTATAAGGAGGATCACCACAAAGGTTGTGATTTACCTTTGATAAGTTCAAAAGTTCAATTACGAACAAGAGGAGTAAAACTCAACTCACAATGAATAAATTCATCAAATTTCATAAACTGATTAAAATGAGGCTACAAAGAATATTTAAACCTAAACCTAATTGAAACCCTATCCCAAAATAAACCCCTTTGTTCCAAAAATATCCCTGCATGAATAGTGCGATGCTACAGTATTTCAACTACAGTGATTCGGGAAGTGAACAGTAGCTGCGCTACAGTACCTTTTTGAAACCCTAGTTTCTAAAATGTAACTTTCCAAATAAACCCTTGGCCACAATACAAGATCTTCCCGAAAATCCTAATTCATAAGAAATAAGACATGTGGGACAAACATCCTAAAACTCAATTATTCTAAACAAATAAAATAATTCATTTAAATGATTTAATCAATTTTAAATCCTTTTAAGTGCCCAACGCCTTCAAGTCATGTTATTGCCCTATTCCATTGCTTGTATCAAATGAATCAAAATTGGATCTTCATCCTTCAAGTCCATTTTGAATGTTGGGCTCTTGCTTGACTCGTCCCAAGTGGATTGCATCAATCCTTGCATTACTTTCTTGATATTCTTAGCTCTTGATTTTGTAATTGGCCCATATTGAACTTGCAAAGGATCTTTAAACTAGGTCCATCTTGGGGCCCATCTGTAACATTCCGGATTTTAGTGTATTTCATTAAAGGATTATTTTAATTTATTTAAAAATTTATTCTCTTGTTTTAAAATTAAGGGAGTTTTGATTTATTATTTTATTATATTTTTTATGTTGTGGAAATCATTTTTAATGGATTTTCTTAATAGTATTTATTATTTTGCATTTAAATTGATTTTTTTTATTTTAAAATAATATTTGTTTTAATTAAGCATTTCACTGCGTTTGAATTATTTTATTTAGTTAGTAGTTTTAAAATCCTCTTCTTTGGATCATTTTGAAACTCAAGATGAAAGTCTAGATCTTTCTTTTTTCCCACCTCTTTTTTTTTTTTCTCTTTTATTTTTCTTTTCTTTTTTCTCCTTTCTTTCCCGTGGATCCTTTCTCCCAGCCCGATACCCTCTCTCTCTCCTCTCCCATGTTCATTTCGGTCTTCTCCTCCCCGTTGCCGCTGCCGGCCGCCATGGTCGACACCGTCTGTGCCATTCAACTCCCCGTGCGCCGGCAACCCTACCCCTCCATTTTCAGGCCGGTTAACGCCGCCGTTAGCCGTCAGGCGCCGTGCAAAGCCGCGGGCTTCTCTTCGCCGTTCCGCCGCTATCTGGCCACCATTGGCCACATCTTTTCACCACTTCACCACCGGCCCCTTGCCATCCTAACCGATCCATTTTCGGCCCCGATCCGTTGCCGGAGCCGCCCCTACGAACACCCACTCCGATTTGAACTTCGTGGCCTTAAACCGCCCTTTCGGCCGCCACCCACGGCCAACCTTCGATACCATTAGCTTCACCACCCTCCATAGGCCCTACCCTATCAATTCCAAGTCTTCGTTTGACCCCGTTGGAATTTGGGTTCACTGTGTTTTTTGGCCACAGTGTTTTTTACACTATGGAGTTGCTGCTTCGGCGCTTCCAGCGCCTCCGTAATCCTCTGAAAATATTTTTATAGCGCTGTAAGTATTTTTTCAAATATCTTTAGAGATTTTAATATATTTTTGCGCTAACTCATTTATTATTACTGTGTTTGGTTGGTTGTGCCGGACTGAGTCTGAGGAGTTTTGAGGGTCGGATGGATTGGAGTTTGGAGTTGTATTTGGTTATTGGAATTGGTTTTTGGATATTGTTGTTGGTTTGGTACATTGCATGTGCACGCATGTTCATGTATGTAAATTGAAAACTAGGTTTTCGTGTAATTGCATTCATGTTCATGTGTTTATGAAAAATTGGGTTTTTATGTGATTTAAAGGAAAAGAGACTGTAGGGATGGTGGTAAGCAGGGATGGTAGTATAGTCCCGCCTGCGATTCCTGCCTACGGTGTACGCGTAGGGATGGTGGTAAGCAGGGATAGTGGTGTAGTCCCGCATGCGATTCCCACCTGCAGTGCTCTAATGGGTACCTCTTGTGTGGAAAGGAACTGTTAGGATAGTGGTAAGCAGGGATGGTGGTATAGTTCCACCTATGATTCCCGCCTACGATGCACGTGATAGGGATGGTAGTGTAATCCCGCCTGTGATTCACGCCTACAATGCATTCGGTAGGGATGGTGGTAGAATCCCGCCTGTGATTCCCGCCTACAGTGTCCTATAAATGTTTTTATGCAAATGTTTTTCTGAGAAAATGACGGATTATGTTTTTGGGCCAAAATGGATTTTGGCATATGTTGGAAAATATTCATTTTTTGGAAAAAAAAAAATGATATTTTGGATCTGGTGCATAGTACATCATATGTATGCATGGTTGGTAGCATTAATGTATTTTGATCTTTGAGATTGTTTGGATTATTACTTACCTACAGTACCATTTTATGGTACTATAAATTTTTATGCAGGTGAGGATGTTGAGCCTTAGGGATCGGCTCCGTGGAGAAGTGGCATGTGGTTGCTGCTGTTTTGGGTTATGAAATTTATTTCTTGTTTGTTTATGTATTTGGCTTTTGCTGTAATTTTGAATATTTATTTCAGTAATTTTTGTATTAAATAAAATTCTGGTACTTAGTAGACTTATTTATTTTAACCGATGCGACTCTTTGGTGCTCTGGTTGCACGTTGCATACACTTGGGCACTTATCGTTGGGATGTGTGACCCGTGTTGTCATCATCCTGACGTCACGATTCCCGAGACTTTTTATACATGGGAGTCGGGGAGTCACAGGTGGTATCAGAGTAGTTCGTCTCTGGGTAAAGCCACATGTCCCTTAGGTGGAGTACTAGAAAGTTTTAAAGTTGTGATTTGAAATTACTTGGTTTTAAGTATGTTGTTTTTAATGGTTTTAATTTTTTTTGTATGTTATTATATTTTGTTCGCTTTATTCTATTTTATTTGGGTGTTGCTTTTGCTCTTATTTGAAATTTTTGTCCGATGACTTAAGTGGGGTTAAGGGCTACGCTATGGCAGGAAGATGGTACGACCGAGGAAGCCATTGTTAGGTATTAATATTTAGTGTGGTAGGCTTGAAATTTTTATTAATCTGGTTTGCTTGGGTATTATCAAGACTTGTAAGGAACATTATGGTCTAGGTGATCTCTTTCGTAGGATAATTGAGGTTTTAGATTTTATAGAAATTTGATATGAAGCTTTAGAATTGGAGGTTGTAAGTTCAACGAACTTTAAGGATGGATTTATGAAAATATCATCAAAGGTTTAAGGTTCTGCAGACTATAGGAAATGATTGGTTATTATTTAATGTCTTAGATTTGAAAGGCTTTGGGAATTGATTGATTTATTACTAGATAGAGGTTCTTCGATTTTATAGATTTTGAAAAGTGATTCTATTTTTTTTTTTTAATTTGAGGTTTTAAAATTGTAGATTTGAGGACTGATTAGAATAAGATTTAAGGTTTAATTATGCAGGCTTGGGGTGCTAGCTTGATTTATTTTAGAGACTGACTAGGCTATAATCATTAAAACAGGTTTGACCAGAATTGAGTATTGATATAGGAATTTTAAGGAGAATATTTCTTTGGAGATTGAAGGTATTGATTTAGTTGTGTATTTATTTGAGGATTGTAGATTTGGATTGAATCCAGGAAAATAATTGTTATTAGTTCGAGGTTATAATGACAGGTTTCAGGATTGATCGATATTAATTTAAGGATAATAGTTGGTGCAGATTCAAAAAGGAATTCTGAATGAGTTTAAGGAAAGTGTATTAATTTATGGTTTTGGGAAATCAAGAATTTTCTATCATTTGTGGTGAGAGTTTTCTAGTTAGTAAGTATTGAGCTACCTTGTACTCTATGGTGTTGTGTTGTGATATGTTTAAGGATTCAAATCTTGTGTTGATTTTAAGGAACTATTGGTGATTTGAAAATTTGAGTCAATACTTGTAAGTAGAGATTAATCTTTTGGTTGTGCAAATTATGCTTATGGATGGTTGACTTTGGGAGTGGTCATTAGGTTACCAAAGGTATAGAGCTCAAGGAAGGTTTGGAAAGTTATAGCATAAGAGTTAATTGAGGGTAGCAGTTTATTATGTGAAGAAAATCATTGGAATTTACTAGGTGTTGTATTAAGGTTCTTGTGGAATGTAGATTTCAGATTTCATAGCCATCCTAGGAGTACTGAGAGACTAATGTGAGTATTATGGAATCGCCTATAGGAATAGACTTGGGAGAGTATTACTCTTGCTTGTTGGGAGTTGTTGATGGTATGGTCTTCTCAAGTGGGTTTGGTGTTGTATCTGGTAACTGCTTTAGCATTGATGTTGACCCTGCAAATTTCGAGGACGAAATTTTATTTAAGGAGGGAGAATGTAGCATCCCGGATTTTAGTGTATTTCATTAAAAGATTATTTTAATTTATTTAAAAATTTATTCTCTTCTTTTAAAATTAAGGAAATTTTGACATATTATTTTATTATATTTTTGATGTTGTGGAAATCATTTTTAATTGATTTTCTTAATAGTATTTATTATTTTGCATTTAAATTGATCTTTAATTTAAATTGATTTTTTTTTTAATTTTAAAATAATATTTGTTTTAATTAAGCATTTCACTGCATTTGAATTATTTTATTTAGTTAGTAGTTTTAAAATCCTCTTCGTTGGATCATTTTGAAACCCAAGATGAAAGTCCGGATCTCTCTTTTTTCTCTCATCTTTTTCTTTTCTCTTTCCTTTTTCTTTTCTTTTTTCTCCTTTCTTTCCTGCGGATCCTCTCTCCCAGCCCGATACCCTCTCTCTCTCCTCTCCCACGTTCATTCGGTCTTCTCCTCCCCGTCGCCGTTGCCCACCGCCGTGGTCGACACCGTCGGTGCCATTCAACTCCCCGTGCGCTAGCAACCCTACCCCTCCATTTTCAGGCCGGCTAATGCTGCCGTTAGCCGTCAGGAGTCCTGTGAAGCCGCGAGCTTCTTTTCGTCGTTCCGCCGCCATCCGGCCACCATTAGCCACCATCTTTTCACCACTTCACCATCGGCTCCTTGCTGTCCTAATCGACCCATTTTCGGCCCCGATCCGTCACCGGAGCCGCCCCTACGAACACCCACTCCGATTTGAACTTCATGGCGTTAAACAGCCGTTTCAACGGCCACCCACGGCCAACCTTCAATACCAGTAGCTTCACCACCCTCCATAGGCCCTAATTTATCAATTCCAAATCTTCGTTTGACCCCATTGGAATTTGGGTTCACTGTGTTTTTCGGCCACAGTATTTTTTACACTGTGGAGTTGCTGCTTTTGAGCTTCCAACCCCTCCGTGATCCTCCGAAAATATTTTTATAGCGCTGTAAGTATTTTTCCAAACATCTTTAGAGATTTTAATATATTTTTGTACTAACTTATTTATTATTACTGTGTTTGGTTGGTTGTACCGGACTGAATCTGAGGAGTTTTGGGGGTCGGATGGATTGGAGGTTGGAGTTGTATTTGGTTATTGGATATTGTTATTAGTTTGGTACATTGCATATGCACACATGTTCATGTTTGTAAATTGAAAACTGAGTTTTCGTGTAATTGCATTCATGTTCATGTATTTATGAAAAATTTGATTTTTATGTGATTTAAAGGAAAAGAGACTATAAGGATGGTTGTAAGCAAAGATGGTGGTATAGTCCCGCCTGCGATTCCCGCCTACGGTATACCCGTAGGGATGGTGGTGTAGTCCCGCCTGCGATTCCCACCTACGGTGCACGCGATAGGGATGGTGGTAAGCAGAGATGGTGGTAGAATCTCGCCTGTGATTCCCGCCTACAGTGCTCTAATGGGTACCCCTTGTGTGGAAAAGAATTGTAGGGATGGTGGTAAGCATGGATAGTAGTGTAGTCCCGCCTGTGATTCCCGCCTACAGTGCATTCGGTAGGGATGGTGGTAGAGTCCCGCCTATGATTCCCGCCTATGATTCCCGCCTACAGTGTCCTATAAATGTTTTTATGCGAATTTTTTTCTGGAAAAATGACGGATTATGTTTTTGGGCCAAAATGGGATTTTGGCGTGTGTTGGAAAATATTTATTTTTTGGGAAAAAAAAATAATATTTTGGATCTGGCGCATAGTACATCATATGCATGCATGGTTGGTAGCATTAATGTATTTTAATCTTGGAGATTGTTTGGATTATTACTTACCTGTGGTACCATTTCATGGTACTGTAGATTTTGGTGCAGGTGAGGATGTTGAGCCTTAGGGATCGGTTCCGTAGAGAAATGGCATGTGGTTGCTGTTGTTTTGGATTATGAAATTTATTTCTTGTTTATTTATGTATTTGACTTTTGCTGTAATTTCGGATATTTATTTCGATAATTTTTGTATTAAATAAAATTCTAATACTTAGTAGACTTATTTATTTTAACCGTTGCGACTCTTTGGTGCTCTAGTTGCATGTTGCACACACTTGGGCACTTATCGTTGGGATGTGTAACCCGTATTGTCATCATCCTGACGTCATGATTCTCGAGGCTTTTTGTACGTGGGAGTCGTGGCGTCACACCATCATTGGACGAGTTTGGTTTTAAAAATCAAACCAAACATCAAACCAATCGCACCTAGGAAGCTAATTGGTTGCAAACTATTTTGGTTGAATTTCAACCACTCATCTGCCCTTGGCCGAACCACCAACCCATGTCACCTCCTTAACTACCCAATACCCAAGAGGTCCTCATGGTCATCATGAGCTTTGGACTAATTCCTTTCAGCCAAAGAAAGCACAAAACCGAAATATGCCCAAGGCTACCACCATTGAACCCATTGGCTTGTGTATGCTGATTTTGTATTTTTCTTTCTTTTCTTCTGCACCACGACTTGACCAGCCCCCATAGGAGTAATGTAGCAACTGTATAAGTGAAATCATGGTGGTTTAGGGTACTCTTTTGGTCTATACATGATGATGGACTGAAATCTGGAAAATGTAATCAACACTTCACCTCCCACCTCCACCACTCACATTCACTTTCTTGGAGCCAAAACCAGCATCCCCCTTCCTTCTTGAAGCCTATAAATACCTCCCTCACTTCCTCATTTCTCCACACCACAGCTCCAAGTTTCCTCTTGAGTCTTAAGAGTGCTTCTCCCCCTTAGAGATCAAAAGAGTGAAACCGAGTGAGTTTTGGTGAGTTCTTGAGTGTTCTTGAGCGTTATTGAGCCAGACTGTCTTGAGTGCTTGGAAGGCCACGAAATTTGTAAGTTTGCTTGTTCTTGATCTTAGTTAGCATGTAAAGCTTTGTTTCCAATTGTTGGTACAAAATTTTGTTGAGTATTGAGAAAGTTATCATGCTTAGTTCAAAATCGAGTCATTAAGAATGGTTTGAATGATTAAATGATTTTAAGTGAAAATTTAGCTTTGGCATATCTTAAGCATGATTTGATATGATTTATTATTGTTTTAAAATGATTATGGAAGGTTTGATTTGTGATTAAAAGCATGTCATGATAGGTTTTAAATCTATCTTGTTTTGATCATCAAGTATGAATCAATTTTGAATAAATTAGATATTAAGGATATCTTAGCCATGATTAAATATTGGGATGAACTTGATTATCCAATAATTAGCTTTCATTATGTCATTAAAGATATTAGTGATCATTTTTTATTAAAGAAAATCCCATATGCATGCATCAATAGGGATCAATAGTTGAAAGCATACTTACGCATCAACTAGAGTGCATACCACGGGATGAAACTTTTTGGACAAGTTCCACTTTGATTTTTAAAAATCCAAGGGCATAGATGGTTTTAGAATGCCAAAAATATAAAGTCCATGAATTTTGGTTAAATTTGGAGTTCGTTTATAAATAGTGAAAAGTTAGGGCCTTAGTGACAATTTTTTATAGTTTAAGGGTATTTTTGTAAATATTCATTTTTTTGAAACCTTTAATTATAAACGTCTTCCATAGTAGTACAAATCCTAACTTAGTACGAATTTAATTTCAATAGCTATGATATTTCCAAACTCAGAAAGTTTGTAAGTTGGCCTCTAACTTATACCTTGATAGATTATTTATGAATTATTAATAAATGATTCATTCATATTTCAATTATCATTTTAAGTATAAAATATCATGTTATAAAATACATTAAGTGCATACTTACATGACATGTGATATTTTTCACCACTTTACATATTGCATCTATAAATGTCATTTTTACATGAAAGCTTGCCACATATACACATGTCATGAAAAATATTTTTCAAGTATAGCAAGAAAATAATTTTTATCACGATCCCAAAGGTTAAAATGGGGAATTATCCTAGTAAAACTCCTCTGTCCACTCTGGAGTGTTTAATGGAGTGGTAACCCCTGAGTTGACAAAGAACAGTCGACGGGTTTCGATGGGTTCTTTTTAAAAAACGTCGGAACTAAATCAATATGTTATGACACATAATGCTGGTGGATGTACACATTATGATGATATATTATATATACCAATGCATTGAGAACGAGTCTATAAATAACGTAGTTTCAACATGAGTTGTACTATGCTTACCGGCAGGTACTCACAATGCATATGGAGAACTATAACGTTACCACACATTGTGATGTTAATTATGAATTGCAAATAATGATAAAAGTTTATGATGAAGTTATGATTTTCAAAAGTTATGGCAAAAATGTTTACTAAATGAAAACTTGTGTCTCCATTTTTCTAAATTGTTAAGGAATCTGGATGGGAGACAGACATACTGATTTTTCTGCATCTTATGTATTGCATATTTATCATGCTTCATGTTTAATTTATCTTTGTGCAAGTTGGTTGTTTAACTTATTGAGATTTCGAGTAAATCTCACCCTTTATGGGACCACTATCATTCCACTTAAAATGGTAAAAGTTGTGTTAGGACTCGATTAGAACAAGCTAGATGGAGCGTTGCATCCAACTGACTGAGGAGGAGCCAAACCTTGAGAGGAGATTAGATTTAATTTTGATGTTATAGGCCAAGTTCTTCATGCTTTAGAATGGATGAAACAGATTATTTGACTTTAGATTATATTACATTGATATTTTGAACTTGATAATTACTAATGAAATTTAGATATTTTAGTTATTTTGGTATAAGTTATGCTTTCACTTTTATTTCTTATGTGATTATTGCATACTACTAGTTGCATACTAGGATGCATTGGATACAATGCATATTAACTATCGTGTACAGAGGTATGTAACCTTGTGTTGCATGTTCTGACACTTTAAGTCTCTGTTCCATCCTAAAAGGAGGTTGGGGGCATCACAGCTGTGATACCCCATATAAGAAAGATAAGGGTAGATAGTATATGAGATCTCATATTGTTTGAGAATGAAAAGTTCTTGCTCTTTATAAACTTTTAATAAGACTCCAATTGTATCAATGACTAATCCTTTTGGAATATAGGTCATGTGGTTTGGACCTTCCATTGGGGCGTTACAAATGGTATCAAAACCAGGTCCTACTAGAAATGTGGGACTTGAGGTGTGCCACCTACAATGACCAGGCCCAACAAATATAAGGATAAGGGCAGGTGATGTATGAGATCTCACATTTTTTGGAAAGGAAAAGTTCTTACTCTTTATAAGATTTCAATATGGATCCAATTGTATTATTGACTAGTCTTTTTAAAATATCGATCAAGTGATTTGGACCTTCCATCAGGACGTTACAAATGTAATCATTTCTTTTGCATTGACCCGATTTATAATATATGATACTGTCAAAGTGCTGCAAGGGATCTAGAGAAGAACATAGGCAAGACTCAATTATTATTAACAAATAAATACTTTTATGTAAATTTTTCATTGAACTACATAATTAAATCTATAATTTTATTTATATATAAAACTATTAAATGAAATTTAATATATTTAATCAAATTATAAAATTTCCAGTCTTTTACTTTTAAAATGCGCGTCTTTTAAAAAGAAAAAACGAATCAGACAGATTATAGAGATTTGATTTTTTGATGGCTTAAAAGCTTCACGTCTTTGTATTGATTTGATTTTTTTATGGGCTAAAAACCCAAGTCAAACATTTCCAACGAGCACCGAAGAACAAAACGAAATCAAAGAGCCTTTGTCTATAGTCTCTAATCACAATCTCAAGAACAAGGGCCATTATTCCTCAAAACTCAGAAGAACACCACTCGTGGCACAGCCCCCAATGCTTGTTCCTCTTATTCACTCTTCAAATTTCCTTTACTCGACAGCGAGAGGAACAGAATCAGCCTGAAATGTAATACAAAAAAGATGGTTCATAACCAGAACCAACACCTCATATATGCATATCGTTATAAAATATCGTTATTTCAGCTCCCTTGTCGAAAGAATCTTACCAGCTTACGATACTTGAGTGCATAAAACATCTCGAGGTAGCGGCGGCTCTCACGGCGATCAAGTTTAGACACATGCTTCCAAAAGCCATAAACCCCAGTAAGGGTCAACAACCTCTCAGAATAAATCTGCCATGTGTACCTGTTTAAGGAAGCAGAGTAAGTAGGCATAAACAGTACCAATCTAAAGATAATAGGGGGTGAAGAGGAAAGGAAGTTTACTTCTCTTGGATCCGCTTCAACCCTCCCTGAGAGATCTCATTCCAGTGGTTAGGGTCTGCCTTAGACTTCTCAAAGAAATTGACCAGGAGCTGGGCCGCTTGATCACCATGATAGGGATCAATGTGGAAGCCAGACTTGCCATGGACAATGATCTCTGCTGGGCCGCCATTACAGGTAGCAAATGTTGGCAATCCACAGGTCATGGCCTCAACAACCGTAAGGCCAAAAGCTTCGTACACAGCAGGCTGCACGAAGGCTCCCTTTGTGTCAGCGATACACCGATAGAGTTCACCATTTCTCACTCGGTTCATCTGGGAAGAAATCCATCTAAACTGGCCATTCAACTTGTAGGTTTCAATAAGACCATGCATTTTCTTCATCTCAGCTTGTTCCTCTAAGTCCTTGGACTCCTTCCTCCGATCCCCAGCAACAACAACAAGGTTAACCAACTCCCGAAGGCGCCCATTCTTACCATACCATTCTACAAGACCTGTGATGTTCTTCACACGATCCAACCTCGCCATTGTGAATATGATTGGCTTGTTTCGGTCTTTCAATACACACCTGTAGCCAGGAACATCTGAATGACAATCGTTTGAATTGGAAGGAGAAATATAAGGAGTGGAAAAAAGAGATGGAAACTCACAAGTGTTCCTCATTCTCAACAGAAGAGTAAAGCAGCTCTTCGATTTCAGGGTGGAAAGATGTCAACCTCTTTTCCTTTTCAGTGTAGGAGAAGTAAATGCTCATATCTGCTCCAGGTGAGACAATGTTGAACTTAGGATCAAAAACATCAATCCCATGTACAACACGATAGAGTCCAGGAAGGGTGAAAGCAGTGTGGCTCTCGTATTGACCAACGGTGTCTTTGCTGAGACACACGACAGAAGGTAAAACATTATTAGGGTCTCTGGATAAAGAAATTTACAATATCAATAAATAAAAAAGAGAAAAAGGAGCATTCACCTTCCAGCAATTTCTTGGAAAGTAGAAGTGATGATGAAGTCAGTATGATTCATGGCTATAAGATCTGCAGTAAACTGGCAAGAGAAGTGATACTTCTCCTCAAATTGTTTCCAGTATATGTCAGAGTCGGGATACTTAGTCTTCTCAAGGGCATGTGCTATGGTGCACTGCACAAAGGAAAAAATGAGAATAAATTCGTTATTTTAGACAGCAAAAACGATGAGCAAATGCAGCAAAAACAAGACGAGATAAGAAGAATAGTGTATGACAAACCTCTGTGACCCCAAATTTATGCGCTAACAATGAGGCAACAATGTTCCCATCACTGTAATTTCCAATGATCAAATCAGGCTTCCCTTGTAACTCTTCAGAAAGTTCATGGGCAACATCCTAAAAGAAAGTCAATCATTCGACATTACAATCACATACAACAAGTAACAAATTTACGAGCAAATTAAGGTACAACTTTTGATTAGTCTACCTCGGTGTAAGTTTCAAGATAGGGCCAAACTTCGAATCTTGAGATCCATTTTCGGACAATTCCCTTCTCTGTTCTAAAGGGAACTCGAAGAATATCCGTATGCTCTGTCCCAAATACTTTCTCAAGGCGCTGACCACATGTGGTTCCAACTGCATCAGGGAGGAGTCGTGTGACCTGGGAATGGAAGTAAAATTAAGCATCCATTTGAGGAACAAATGCCACCAAAACATAAAAAAATGTCTGAGCTAAAACTGTTGCACCAAAACATAAGCACAGCTTACGATGAGGATACGAGGAGTGATATCCAAGCCTTGATGCTTGATACGAGTAAGCATCTCACTTTCCAATGCCCGAACTTNATATATATATATGATCTAGTGGTCTCTGTAGCAGCATGACCACTCTCCATTAAATAATGAATTGCAACCTGAGATCACAAAGCATTCAACCACGAGTGCTTGGCAGATAATAAAGCTCAGATCCCATTATATTAATAACACCTTTATGGGATTAACAAAAGAGGTTAAAGCAGAGAATAAATTGTTTAGCATGGTGTCAGTAATCGGTACAGAAACGTTGAAATAAACCAGAAACGTCATACTTGAAAGAGATGTTACTTTAAACCCAAAAATAATAATTCTGATCGATTTTTCTTTTTTCCTGCGAAGAAGACAAGAAAATCTTTTTGAAGAAAGAGAATAAAAGAGAAAGATCGTTCCGAAGCGATGGTATGAACACATACAAAAAATAAAAGAAGGAAAAGCAAGATCCAGGACGGGTACCTAGAGAGAGAAGCAAAAGAGAGAAACAGAAGGGAATGAATGGGGGGAGAGGGAATGGTTGGCAGTGGGAGCTCGATTTTATAACCCGGAAAGTAGCGCGAAACACACAAGGGCAAGCAACGATGTGACATGGGAAAGAGAATCGCCAGCTGTAAAATCTGTTGAATAAATATTTCAACTTAAAAAAAAATTATATTTATAATATTTACTGTTTGATATACAATTTTGATTAATGTTTAATTTTACTTGTAAATAATTAATACAATTTGATGGTGGATGGACATGGACCCTCAGGTGGGGGAAGGAAGGTGGTGATAATAAAAGCTTGACTTTTTGGCAACTCTCACCCAATATACTATGAGAAGTTTTATATCAAACATTTTTATTTAATTAATAAGTGATTTGTAGTTTTATTATTTTATTTTAATATTTAAATATGTGTATATTTAAATAAAAAGATAAAAATGATAAGTTATTTATTAATTAGATAAAAATATGTGATGTAAAATTTTTTTATAATATTTATGATGTGTATATAAAAATATATATATTTATAGGGTTGCTTGCTGCAGCACTTGATAAAAAAGCTGGACCTCAGTATGTACGATATTGATGTGCAATAACTTTTCACTTTTTGTGGTTAGTTTAGATTCTCAGCATTGATCATATCTGGTTTGGTAACCACAAGAGTTAAACACAAGTTTCGAATCAAACAAAATAATAATGACACAACAGAGATTTGAAGAAGAGTAATTTTACATTGAACCTATTATAGTGGTGCATTCGTTGTATTCACTGTATGGTTATTGTTAGATTTTTTTTTTTTTTTTTCTATTTTTTCTATGTGTGGTCTAAATGATGTCACATTATGTGTATAAAATGACTTCTCTAAATAGTAATTTCTATCTATATTTATTCTTTGAAGAAATGATTTATGATTTTATTCATCTTGGAACCATAATAAATATAGGACTCTTCATTCAGGTTCTGCTTGGGGATTTTGGTATATCTGGACCGCAATCAAGATTGAATTAGTCTGACTCAAATCTAGGCCGGGATCAGATTGAAATCGATTTTTAAGATTGAAATCGATTTTTAAAAATCGAGAATCTTTTTTTAAAAAAAAAATTAAAGTTTATATAAAAAAATATTGATGCAGCATTCAAACTCTATTTATTTAATTTTTAAATCAAAGCCTTCATGTTTCTTGACCATTAATAAAAATTCACGAGGAGAAGAAAGTAAAAAAAAAATTATTAAATAGATAATTCATTGGACATAATATGTATTTTTCTTTTTAAGTTTATATCCATTTAGTTTCTAGAGAGAAACAAAAATATTAAAACATTCAAACTGAAAAATAAAAAATAAAAAACCAGGTATCGGGATTTAGGTGTAACTGAATTTTTCTATGCGGGTTCTAGATTGAATCGGAAAAAAAAAAATCGAGCCCGAATAAACAAGTTTAAATAAAGAAACATATTAGGCGATGAAAGAATATGAGAGCAAAAGGAAAACAAAGAAAACGAAGGCAGATCTTCAACATGACTAAACGCAAGCATGAAGGCTCATCATACCCTTTTAAGGTATTGGCAACTGCTTGATTTAGACTTTTGATTAATTAGCACCTAATTAATGTAAGAAAAATATTTTTCTTCATACGAACATTTATCATTTATAGTCGCACTTGTTAATTGGTATATTTTAAATGGCTACAATTTAAATAGTTGATATACTTTAAAATATTTTTCTATCAATGGATGTAATATTGAAGATGACAAGATCTATGATAGAGATTACTCATCATTAAAATTTTAAAAAAAATCTATGATAGAGATTACTCATCATTAAATCAACAGCCCACACCACACATCTATTAAAAGAAAAAAATAAAAATAAAAGATAAAAAATAAAAACAGATGTGCGGTATAAAATTGTTGAATNAAAAAAAAAAAAAAAAAAAAAAAAAAAAAAAAAAAAAAAAAAAACCTCAGCGGAAAGGTTTTAATTAAAGTAGAAATTATAAATTAAAAAATTAAGAATAATAAAAGTATAAACCTGATGTGCCTAACTGAGGTTTTATGGTTACTTTCCGTAGAAAGGAATGCTTTATTGACAAAGAAATTTTACGAGACTAAGGGCAGGTTAAGGATGAGATAGGGACATAAAATTCTTATTTTATATCAATTTATTATTATATTTTTTTAAATTTTTATATAAAATATAATAAATAATTTAATTTTTTTAAATTTTAATTTAATTTTTTTATCTCACCACTCAAATTTGTCCTAAATTTATAACCTGATATAATTTAATGTAGCATGTCAGATTGTAAAATTATTTTTATTATAAAGTAAATTTAACATATATATCATATTAAATTATGTCAATTTATAAATTTATTTTTATAAAATTCCTTTATAATTATAATTCTCTCTTCGTAAAAGTCGCATTTGGGTTTTTTTTTTTCATGGGGCTAAATTCCCACCTTTTCCATGGGTTTTTTTCTTTTCGTTTAAAATTCCATCCCCATTTTTCTTTTAGGACGTGTTTGATCAGTAAAAGGGAATTCTCATTTGTCTTTTGTCAGGACTTATTTCTCATATCGAAAAATTGTTAAAAAGTCATAGAATGACTATTCTTCATCTAAAAAAGACGATCAAACAAAAGAATTTCTTTCTAGTATCGTATTGATCTGTGAGAAAATTACCTAGCTACCCTTAAAAATGCATTTCCTAGTCTACTTCCTTCTTCCTATTCTTTTATGTCATAACATCGGTTCCTCGTACGAAATCCTAGATAGAATATATAATATCTTTTAAACAATATTCATCTATTTTTATCGAATGAATTGAGGTTTTCTTGTTAAGACCCGCCTGGCTTTTCAATGCTTTCCGTTGCCTCTTGACTCTACGATATTGGTTTGCTTTCTTTCTCAAACCTTTCCAAGGTGAAGGTGGCGTCATTTTCTGAAACGTCCACCTAAAACAAGCCTTCTCGAACACCAGTGACTGTTGTTCTCAAAGGATAAAGCTAGAGTTACGGAGATAATGTCCAATGAATTCTCCCAACACTTGTTTTTATTTTTATTAAATAAACATTTTTTAATAATGTTGTAATTTTTTAAAAATATTTAAGGATATAAAAAAATAAAAAATAAAAACCAAATAACCTTATCGGGACCTTCCTCAAGTTACACTCTCGATAGGTAGGACGACTCATTCTCAAAAGCTAATTATAATTATTGGTAGCTGCTACTCCCACCAATGATCCCCGCCGAGGGATCCACCGAACGGGCAAGGTTTTATTTTTTAAAAATAATTTTTTAAGCTCTTTAAATATTTTTAAAAAATAAAAATTACAAATTCATTAAAAAATATTTATTTAATCATTAAGGCTTTGTTTGGATATCGAGAGTATCTCAGGTACTATCAAATACTTTCACTACTATTCTTTACTTTATTATTATTTTTTATCTATTTTTTCTACTATTCATTACTTTTTATCTATTTTTTATTACTATTATTACTTCTTTACTACTATTCACAAATATTTTCAAATACTTTTACTACCCAAACTAAGCCTAAGTAAAAAAATCCAATAGTGAAGTTTGTAGGTGAGAAAAGCGTTTTCCATAATTATTACCTTGTCTCTTATACTACACAAAACGTACGATAGGATATTATATATATATATATATATATATA
>QEOT01124203.1:68317-177453 GCA_003123785.1 Pterocarya stenoptera | reverse complement strand
ATTTTTTAATAATGTTGTAATTTTTTAAAAATATTTAAGGATATAAAAAAATAAAAAATAAAAACCAAATAACCTTATCGGGACCTTCCTCAAGTTACACTCTCGATAGGTAGGACGACTCATTCTCAAAAGCTAATTATAATTATTGGTAGCTGCTACTCCCACCAATGATCCCCGCCGAGGGATCCACCGAACGGGCAAGGTTTTATTTTTTAAAAATAATTTTTTAAGCTCTTTAAATATTTTTAAAAAATAAAAATTACAAATTCATTAAAAAATATTTATTTAATCATTAAGGCTTTGTTTGGATATCGAGAGTATCTCAGGTACTATCAAATACTTTCACTACTATTCTTTACTTTATTATTATTTTTTATCTATTTTTTCTACTATTCATTACTTTTTATCTATTTTTTATTACTATTATTACTTCTTTACTACTATTCACAAATATTTTCAAATACTTTTACTACCCAAACTAAGCCTAAGTAAAAAAATCCAATAGTGAAGTTTGTAGGTGAGAAAAGCGTTTTCCATAATTATTACCTTGTCTCTTATACTACACAAAACGTACGATAGGATATTATATATATATATATATATATATATACCTCAATAAAATATACAAATGTTACATTTATCATGCATCTAGCGGGTTCAATTTTTTTTTAAATAGAGTGTACGAATTTGAGGAGTCTAAAATTATATTTTAACATTACTAAAGGACATTATCCCCGGCTATTTAAATTTATGACTTCAAGAAATATGATTTAATGTAATGATTAATAGCCATATATATCAACGCAATGATCAGATAAAAGTAGATCAATGGCAGTCTTAACATATAGTAACACTCAAAAAAACCCATCAATATGTTGTTTGCCCTCATAATGCACATTGGTGTGCACTAGTAGTACATAACTTTATTGAATATCCATCCAAATATGATCATGCCTTGCAACCAGAAAAACAACCTAACGTAATCATTCTTTGCCATTTTCCAAAGCATTCTTTTGTTTAGACTTTTTTTATATATAAATGTCTCTCTACATGATCTCCCCATATCATCTTCCTTTAGATTATAAATTATAATTTTTCATAGGGAGTTTCACAAGTCATTGTGGTAGTAAGCTGGAACAAAAAATTGATACTAAAGCAAAAAATATTATTATAAATTATGAGTCATTCTACACATTATCCCTACACTACACACATTACTTAATTATTTTTATTTTTGATTTTTTGATTTTTGATTTTTTGTTTTATTCTTGCTAAACTAAAAGAATTATTTTACTCATCATCTATACACCTGGGAGTGGCAATATGTGACACAGTTCGTTAGCCCAATATGAACATAATACAAAATTAGCAGGTTTGAGTTTGATGTTAACGGGTTTGAGTTAAGACTAGCTAACTTGTTAAGACACGATTCATTAATGGGTCACTAACCGTTTAGACCTATTAAATTTTTTATTCAAAATTATAATTATATCATTTTTAACCTAAAAACAAAAATACCCTAACCTTATTTCATATTTCCTAACTCTGTCTCATACCCTCATTCTCGCCTAGTTTTCAGTTAAGTCAATTCTTACGAGTCACGACCACCTCCCACACTTCTTTTAGATTTTAATTTTAGTATTTTTATTATTTGGATTGTAATTTTAGACTTATATAGTTAGTTTTATATTTTTGGGAGATATTGTAATTTTAACTTTTATATGAAATTATTTTAATCAGAACAAATGGATTATTTTGGTCAATTCAACTTATTTAATAAACGGCTTCACACAAGTCGTGTGTGTCGATATATTTTTAATTAATTCATAACGGATCAAAACGGTTCGTGTCTTGTCAACCCATTATTTTAATAAGTCGTGTTAAGGATTAGAAAACTAACCCTTTAAGCTTAACTGGCTATGTTCGAGTTGACTTATGTCGTATAATATACACGACTTGACACGACACGAACATGATCTGTTAACACGATTTATTACCTATGCATACACTACACATTTGGTAAGGGAAAAAAATTTTGTATAATATGTAGTGTAGAAATGATGAATAAAAATTTTCATAAATTATAATCATAATCAATCCTATTGTTAGAGACCAACCGTGGTGCATATATAGGGAGTTTAAAAATTGTACCTTAAAATCAAAATAATTACTAGGTGTCACAGATTACGAACACGCATTATTCTCGTTTTATCATAGGGCGTTATATCATTAAAAAAATTAATACTTATTGTAAACTATTTTAATGGCATGATGTTTTTTGGCTGGATATGAGAATCAAATCATTTATATTCTAGGAGTATCGGATCATTTTCCTATAATTAACTGTTTATATTTATTTTGTAAGGTCTTTTTCATAATCAACCCTATAACAAGCCTATAATCCGTGCGATGCGTGAATTATTTATATGTTGTGTATGAGGGAGGGAGATTAGAGAGAGACCGGATTTTATAATTGAGAAATTCGAAACGGTTTATAGGGCGATTTATTTGACAAAACAATATAAAAGTTGAAATAGTTCATTTGGATGGAGACTTGAATCGGTTTATATTTTTATATATAAGAAAAAAAAATGAAATTTAAAAGTTATAACAGTTCATAATAAAAATATTTCTTTTAAAATGATTACCGCTCTATAAACATAACACTTTAAGTTTAATGGATATAATTTTTACTTTTTCTATCGTGATATTTTACCCATAAAAGTAAGCATTCTACTCATTAAATTTGAAGTGTGATTTTTATGAAGCAGTATATCTTTTAAAAGCAATATTTCATTATGAATCATTATAACTTTTAAGTTTCATTTATTTTCTTACATATAAAGATATAAACCGATTCAAAACTCCAGCCAAAAGCATTAATTCAATATTTATATTATTTTGTATTTTAAGCAAAGTCATATGATTCTGATGTGGCATTATACCCATAAAAGTATGCATTATACTCATTAAACTTAAAGTGTTATGCTTATCGAGCTGTAATCCTTTAAAATCCAGTCTATCCTTAAATCTTTCTTCTTCATACACAACATACACAACAATTTGCATATTGCGCAGGTTATAGGCTTGTTTGGCTTAATTAAATAGCCCATGTACGTTCCTAGCTATGCATAAACAAACCCTCGCGCACACATTATATACATGCATATGTACAGATCGATAGATTAATGAGGATGTACTCATGGGGTTTATGTTTGGCTTTCAGTTTTGCACACTTTTTTTTTTTTTTTTACGTAGCTTTCAATTATAAGTAGTATGAAAAAGATGCAATGATCACTAATTGTCAAAAATTAGATAACATGCATCGAACAAAATGATCTGTACCTATTTTTGCGAACGTCATGTACAGCCTCCTCTCTTTTTTTCCCCTCAAATCCAGAAAATGCTACTCAATCCTCTACTACTCAAGGCTGCATATATATAAGATAGTCAAAGGCAAGCAGATCGAGCATTTGAATTACATTAAAAAATTACATGCCATCAATGAACAAAGAAACTTCAACACTCACTACTTTATCCTGATCAAGATCATTCACGATTTCAAACCTAGAGTTATATATATATATCTAAAATCAACAGTTTGCTCCCAAAGCAATGGAATTGTAGCCCAATTACCACAACACAATTTTAAACCGAATCCCACGTCGTAGCCTCTCCCATGCCCAGTCCGTATGCAAAGGCTCCTCGCCACACAGCCGCGTTTTTGAACCACCTCAAGAAAAGCAATCCACCACAGCCCAACCAACACTCGATGCCAAACACCATGGAAACCACCCTCAACAACCATATTCCCAGCCCCTGTTTTGCACTCACAAAAACAGAGCACTCCACCAACGTCATGCATGAGAAACCAGCAATTCGGCCACCACTAGGAGAGACCAACTCCGACCTAAACCACCCATGCAGCGCCACCTTTGGGACCCTAGAGGCCATCGATGTTTTGTGCTACGCGAGACAGTGCTTGGAGGAGCTACCAATTGCTCTGTTTTCGGGTGGAGAAATAGAGGTGTTTTGTGGCTTACAATGGAGGTGACAGGGAGGCGTTGGGCAGTGGTAGGGTAGTTTACAATCGGTGGAGGATGACCTAGTAGCGCCCTCTGTAGTGGCTTGGGGTCGCAACAGAGAAAGTGAAGATGAGAGAGTTTCTAGCATGGTGTAGAGGAAACCAAGGCAACAATAATGTTCCTTGTGGCTGTCTAAGGCAGCGAAAAGAGGCAGTGATGTAGGGGCTATGGTTGAAAGTGGGGCAGCGGTTGTTGCGGCTAGGAAGGAGATACCATGACGACTGAGGGCAAGGGATGTGAGATTTTTTCTGACTATATTCCTTATGAGGGCAAGGGACGTGAGATTTCTTCACAATTGCACCGGTTGCTCCTCTACCTCCCACGTATTCCCATGTAGTGTCACATCGCCAAAACTCTCCCTCTATTGCGTAGCAAACTACCAAGCCGATGTGCCCCTTCGCCAGTTGCGCGCCTCATTTTTTCATGCTTAAGCACAACTCCATTATTTTGGAACTCACGTAAAGGGTACGATGTTTCATGCGAAAGGAAAGGATAAGGCATTTAGTTTCATGATGCTTAACTAAGCACTTCTCCACCGTTATGGAACGTCGCACCATTCAGTATATATATAAGGGGTGCTAGTGCATGGGTGACAAACCGTGCAGATAAGTTGAATATTACGGATTAAATACCAAGTCATCTGTTAAAACTTGACTTTTATATAATTAGTTAAGTTTTTGTTGTCTATTTGTCTCTCACTTTACAGCTTAGAGATCGAACATAAACTCTCAAAGATCTTATATCATTTTTATTTTTATGTCATTTCTTTTCCTTTAACATTTGCTCTTGATTTCAATTTTCAAGAGTCGAACAGGAGAGAAATAACCATATGTGACAGTGACACACTATATTTGTTTAAGGGTCGTGTGAATTTCTTGATCAACATTAAATATTTAATAAATATAAAACTCATTCTATATATTATTTTGCATTCATATTAACTATTAAAAATCAAGTAACAACTTTAGAAGTTTAGTTAGTAGAAATTTTAAGAAGCCTTAAAAGTTTTGAAGAAATGTTGAGATGTGTTTTAGGCTCTGTTTGGTTGTTAAACTCATATGAGTTCAACTTAGTTCAACCTAATTTTAAGTTAAGTCTAATATCAAAATACCTAACTTTCAAATTATCAAGTTCTTTTCAACTCAAAACCTCTTTACACGTTAGACTCATAATTTTTTTTTTAATTCAACATTTCTTTATATATAGGATCCACAATCTTTTTTCAATTTATTATAAATATATTTAAACTCATCTTAACATCTAAATAACTTATTTTAAGTGGATCCTATAAAATTTACTCTACTATTTTAACTTATTACTATTTAAAAAAAGTTTAATTTAGCTCAACATTCAAACACATGATTATTTGGTTTCATAAAATTTAGTAAGAAAAATGAGAAAACGGTTGGACAAAGTTTTATTGTGATGTGTTTTTATTAGGTAGATAGATTTGAAAACTTTTATTTATATAAAATTTTTAGGAGCGATATTTTTTTTAGTTTTGTGAAATCTTTTCGATTTAAAAAATGTTTAGATTGAAAATTAATTAATTCTATTTTTTTAAAAAAATCAAAATAAACATGGCCTATCAAATCTAATAAATCCGGATACTTGTAAGAAAGAGTATGAACATCTCGCCGCCGTCACTGTCTAAAAGGGTGTTTCCGTCTTTAAGCAGTGGATAAAACTTTAAACTTAAATTTAGATAATTACTAATTAGGGAAGAAAAAAAAAAAGAAAAAAGAAAACAAAAGAAACAATAGAAACAACAGTGCTTTATGAGCGACAGTGCGCCCCGTACGGTGCAGGGTCACGACTCACGATGTCCGAGAAGTGAAACAAACACGATGTGGGTCTATCATGTGCCTTTTTGTAAGATGGTCTGCTTTGATGACGTGCCATCTAGGATGCTTGATATACCTGACTACCTGACTTCAACGGAGAGAGGTGGGTTCGTCAGAGTTTTTATTTTTGGATAAAGTATCAGAGTTTTGATTCACATGTCTCACGTTCCTCCGGCTCATGCACATAGTTTGTGGGTCGAAAGCAAAGGTGGGGGCCATGCAGACAAAGTCGAACGTTGAATTTGGGTTGTCAATGTCCGACGTGTCAATGACACCGACATTTGCTCTAGATTTCTTTTTCCATTTTGAAAAATTACATTTACTTTCCTTAAATAATTTAAAACGAGCCGTTCACGCCTAATTCCGTAATACATTGACTTGGTTATTTATTTATTTATTTATTTTTTAACTTTTTTATCACTCTCATCTCTCTCGTCTCTCTCTCAACAATTTCCTCTCTCTCTCTCATCTCTGCTCGCTCTCTCATTATCTCTCTTTCTCTCTTACTCATCTTGATCTCTCTCTCATATTCTCTCTCTCTCTTCTCTTTTTCGTATGAATTTTCTTAGAAATTTAATATGTTTTAAATTTAGAGATCTGCGGTTTAGATGACGACATATAGAATATGCAAAAAGAATGATCTAAATAGTGGCTGCTCCTAATATTATTTCATTTAAAATTATCACTTGATCCTTTTAGTTCGACTCTAAATTATAATTTTTACCCTTATTAAAAATGATCGTTAGGCATGTAAAGCTTCTTAATCATCAATTTTGATCATCTCTTACATCAACTGATAAGTAAGTAAATAATAAATAATGAATAATAATAACTTTAGGATTCAAATCAGTTTTTAAAATCCTATAATAAATACGGTACACAATGGCAAGATGTTTGCTACCTTATTTCATTTCATAATAAGAAGTTAAAATATTTAAAGTCAAAACTTTTAAAATATTAGGATCATACAAAACAAGAGTTAAATTAAGAAAGCAATCAAAGTGGATATTACCACTGAATAGAGAAGATTGAATCATGCCAAGGATGCTAGTTTCAAATTTCTTGAATCTAGCTTCATGTAAACAAAGAAGTACTGAAGCATTGATGCCTTTCCTCGTTAGAGGCTTAATAACAACTTGAACAGAACTGATATTGTTTGCCAGGATAATGTTTATTTTAAAATTCCTTCTATACTTGTTAAAAATATGACTAATAAAGTCATATTAGGAATTCATTTTATTTCTTCTTTGTATCCATTTCTTTATGAAAATGATGATATTACTACCGATCATTTTGGACAAAAAGTTGTTTAAATTTGCTTCAAAATTTGAAATTGTTAAAGATAAAAGTTCGAAATCTTTGCTTTCTGCGAAAACAAAGTGTTTGAATTTCCTACAACAGAAAATCAAATTAAAAATGATTTCAAAACAGCTCTCTAATACTTTGCTACAGTAAAAAAATCAATGATTTTAAGAAAAAACTAGTTAATAATGTTTGTTCTGATCTTCCAAATGCCTTTTGGCATAGGAAGAAACATGTTGTCGGGGGCGAAAGAGGGTAAACAAAGATAAGAAAAGAAGAAATAGGGACCAGATAACTAGATGAAAGCAGGACCAGATAACTGGATGTAGTGAAAATGAAAGTGCAGGACCAGATAACTGGAACTTAGAATAATGAGAATAAATTAATGAAAATAAACTAAAAACAGGACCAGATAACTGAAAGTAGTGAAAGTAATGTAGGGCCAGATAACTAGAATTGGTAATAATGAAAATAAATTGAAAACACTTAGAAAGAGTAACAATATTTATTCATGGTGAAATAACTTACAAGGAAAACTCAAAAAGACGTAAGGATTTTCAAGAGAAATCCGGGTAGCATGAAAGGGAGAGAGGAGAAGAATGTATTTGGAAGGAAATGAATCCTAAACAAAAGTGATGCCTTCTTCTGAAGCAAGGTTCTCCTTTTATAGGTGAAGGGGCACCGATTACAATTATTAAAGCAATAAAGTGAATAGTGAAAATAGTAAGAATCTGGTAGTTGGAGTAGGAGGATGGTAGTCTGTCTTTTGCTAATGTCGAATCAAGTGAGGAGGCCAATCAGACTTTACAATGGTAGCCTTCAATAGTTCTTGTTGGTTTGTGCCGACGGATCATTCATCTTCAGATAACCTTGGGGTATTTTCTGAATCATGTCTAAATATATTGCTATATGGGTTAACAACTGAAGCTTTGGATGATGCTTCCTACTTGTTATCAGATTCATCATAATTATCATTTTCAAGGGAACTCTTTAACAAATAAATCAAATCCTTTTTATTAAGCCCTCCAAGAACATTCTTCTTTTTAGACTTTGAGAATTTATCAGATTTAATTATTGCAGAAGAGGAAGCATAAGTTTTTCTCTCTGTTTAGTATTCTTAGTAGTAGTAGTCGCCTGGATCAGTGGGTATGTAGGCGATGTTGATTGATGAACAATAACAGGGAATTCCTCAGTATTTTTCAGATCTAGAGTAGCCTGGGGAAATCTCTGGTAATGTGATCAATAATGTCTTGTGTAAGAGGATATCTATCCCACCATTTGACAAAGTAGTAACGAACCAACAGGTCACCATTTATCACATAACTCCATTTTAGAATCTAAGGGACCTTGTACCTTTTGCAGAAATGGAGGGAGTAAGGGAATTTGGCATATTGGCGATCCAATTTTGAAACAATTACATTAGCAAAACATTTAATAGATTTCTGAAGTTGTTCAGGAAAAACTTCAGAAATGAGACCAAATTGGTTCCTCCATTTTAAGAATCAAAGGGAAAGTTTGCCTTTGAATTTATTATCAAAATTAAGAAACCAAGAGTGAGTCATGTCTGCAGTCTGAAACAACATGAATTTAGACCAGACATCAATGTAATCCTAATAAGAATAAACAATTTCAGAATTGGAAAGTCTTTTTGAAGTAAAGGGGTGAGTACCCTAGTCTTCTCAGTAATGATGTTTCAAATGTAAGCACTGTGATAAATCAATTTTGATTTATCATTTTTATCATAAATGGGCTTAATAACAATGGATTCTGTTTGGAGCAGAATACCAGAATAATACTGGAGGTTTTTAGCGGGATTATCAGGAATCTAGTGAAACCCTAAAGGAAAATTGTAACAGCCCGCTAGAAATTCATTGGTGGAATTTCTATTGACTTTAGGAATCTCATGAAAATCCTATAAGTTTTCACGAATTGACCAATCGCGTAGGTTTCAGTCTATCAACATAGTCAGTGTTATCACTCACTGTGGTGTTAGAAATATGAGTTGAATTATTTGAGATAGTTAGAAGTGTCAGAATGCATTGTGGTCTACGCCATTAAACTCAGTTGATTATTTAGGATTTTATGGCGTATTAATCCATTTCCATAATTCCGAACAAAACACCTATTTGAAACTGTGATTTTATTTTTAGGGGTACTTCGGGGTTGAATTTCAAAAAACGATTTTCACTGTAGGTTAATATGAATATTTAGGATTTTTCAGTACTAAGTTTATTATATATTTTTTTTGGAGTGAATAGTAACCTCAATAAGCGCACTAAGTGCATTGTTTTCAAAATCACAGTATGAAATGTCCAAATTAGGTTAGAAAAGTTTTATTTGGACACTTGGCAAGATTTTAGCCACATATAGTGAATAGTATTAGACACTTGGCTCATAGAGGAACAATGAGTTGGATTATGAAGGAATCAAAATATGAGATCATGCCACTTAAGCGAAATGCTATTCTTTTTCATCTGATAAACCAATTTTGTGCCAGATCAAAGAGGGTTTCAACCCTAGTGAAACCCTAAATGGTTGGAATCTAATTGAAACTCCAAAAGCTTGGTTGAAACCAAAACCCTAAACGGTTTCTCCAAACCCTAAAGTTGGCCTCCAAACCCTTTTTAATCCTATTTCTAGCATTGTGTTTAATCACTTGATTAAATCATTTCCACATGCTATTATTTTCTCAAATTCTTGTTATGACATCATTATCCAACCTTTTAAACCTTGAAAATTTGATTGGACTAAGAAAAATTAGATTTGGGCTTGATAGCATCTCAAACCCTAACCAAACCCCCTTTAAACCCCAAATTAAAGCCCATTTGGTTGAGGCTCACCATGACCCACGAATTTGGCCACCTTGGCAAAGCTTATTGGAGAAGTTTCCTCCCCCACATGGCAGACCATCCACTGCCATTGGTTGCACCCAATAGTGCCTTGATATGAAGGAGAAATCCACCCCATCAACCCCCATATCTCACAGCTGCTGCAGGCAGTCTTTTCCCCTCTCTATTCTCCACTTTATGTCACATAGCCACCTCCAATCAGGGGTCATTCAAGCCCATTACTTCACCCTCCAGAAGTATAGAGTCTTGCAAGGCACCTTTCCTTTCATTTCATCACTTCTTCATCCCGTTCTTAGAGAGAAACTCAAAAGAGCTCTATCGGGTAGATTTCTGTGTCTTTTTGCGTGGAGCTTTTCGACCCTTTTTAAGTATTTTCGTATGATGATTCCTTCATAAAATTTGTTCGCAATTGAGTCTAGTTTCTGTGGATATATTATTTGTCTCGTTCCATTCTATTTTTGTCGGTAAAAAGTATTTTTAACCATGGAAAGGTCATTCTGGGCGTGAAACTGGAGAGTATGTTATGTTTTGGAGTTTTTGACCAAGCTAATGGACATATCTTGGTCCGAAAAGTTTATGGAGTGTTGTTAGCATGTGCTTATGAATGTTAATTGAGGTTTTATTGCATGAATAAAGCTTTTGATGATAGATTTCCTTAGATCTAGAAACTTGAAAATTGGAAGTGGGAAAACAGTTTCTATTTTGGGAAAGTTTGAATATTTCGTGATTTAATCTTACTCCAAAGGCTTTGATATTTTTATGTGATGATTCTAAGTATCTTATTTTCATGTTAGGATGTTAGTTGGTAGATATTTAGTATTAGTTTCAAAGATATGATTTTTCTATACAAGAGGATTTTGGTTAGGCCTAATATTTGATGTTGTTGAGTTAGATCCATGTTTTATTGAGTTTTAGCCATGTGATTTTAAGTTTGATGGTTGGATCTTCTTTAGGATACATTTTTAAAACCATTTGATGTTTTAGTTTGAAGATCACATGTCTTTAAGCCATGGGTCAAGAGATTTATCAAAGCTAGTTTAGAGAAAAGTTTCTGTTTTTAGACTAAGTGTAAAACCAAAAATTACAAGTGTTGTTTTGTGATTTTTGTTGACTTTTGTTTGATGATTTAAAGTATGGTTTATCTTAGAATGATGTGGTGAATATGTTAGAAGTAAGATTTTTTTTTTTTTTTGAAATTCTTGGAGATGTTTTTATTAAGGTTAAAATTTGTGATTTAAGGGTTTTCTTTTGTTGAAAAGTTTGGATCTTTTTACAAAAAGTTTGGTGTTGATGATTAGCTTTTTCTTAATGGATATTTTAAGTGTGTTTTAAACTTAGGTTGGAAAGATATTTGTTGCAAAAATTTGGTTTGATCTTGAGTTTTTAAAATTTGAAGTAATTGCAACAAATCAAGGGTAATATAGCCTATGTAAGTTTCGGACCTATAAAGTTTTAACAGTTGTGTTTGGTTTTAATTTTTTTCTGAGTTGATATTTGAGTTTAGGACAAAATTTACATGAGGAATGTAAATTTTGGTAATTTTTGAGTTTTGGATGTGAAATCCTTAAGTTAGGGGTAAAATGATCATTTTCCCACATATAGAGGGTAAAATGGTAATTTTACTCTAAGTTGTCTCTTTTCACATTTCTAATTGTTAGTAATTAAATTTCTAACTTTTAGAATACCCTCTTACAGTTCCTCGTGTTTCGCGATTTATTTTCATAGAACGCGACGATGGAGGTAAGTTAGCTCTTAACTTACTATCAGTTTACTGTGTATGTGTGATGGGTAAAGAAACTATAGCTTATGTTTTTATGTTGTTATATATGCCATGCCATGCCATATCATCACATGTTTATCTGATACATAAATTATTCTGTCAAGAAATACTTATCTGTTACATAATATATTCTGTCACATGTTACTATCTGTTGTAAGTATGTCACATTATATATGCCATCTGTTATATGTGTGTCATATCACGTAATATTTACTGTCAAATGTTATGCCATGTTACAAAATATTATCTGTTACACGTATGCCATGTTATGAAATGTTGTCTATTACACTCATGTCCCAAAGTATGTTATGTCAATCATCTTACATTCATGTCATGTTACACTACGTCAGGACTTCTGTCTTTTCGTATTCATGTCATCTTGTCTCGACAGTCTTGTTAAGTTATTCATGTCAATCACGACCCTAAGCGTTAGGATGGGATAATATCCTGGTGGAACTCCTTTGTTCACACTAGAGTGTTTAAATAGGTGTGAAATTTCCTGGGTTGACGAAATGCAGTCAACAGATTGCGAATGGGGCCTAACTAGCTGGTCACCGGAGCGCGCCAGGCACTAACGCCGATGGAGCCATACTTTATTTTACGCGTGTCCACAGCAAGTGTGGCGCGAACAATTCATGGGGCCACAACAACTGTGGAGCATGAAGTATGGGACCACAACAACTGTGGAGCATAACTACGTAAGACACAACAATTGTTACACGTAGAATACGTGGGGCCACAAAAACTGTGGAGTACGTATTAACGTACTCACAGCTGGTATAGATACCAGTATTATGATGCGGTAATCGGCATGAACACACGGCTCAAGGGGCCCGTGTAGCACCTATATGGTCACTTAAACGATTAAGTCTATTGAATAAGATTCTAAGTTCATGTATTTTATGTTCAAGTCATGTTTCACGTTATGTTATGTTCAAGTTTACGTTCATATCAAGTTTCAAGTTTATGTCATGTTCATACTATGTTTCAAGTCCATGTTATGTTGCAAGTTCACGTTCATGTCAGGTTATATTCATGTTTATGTTATGTTCAAGTTCACATTTATGTTACGTTATGCTTAGGTTCATGTTATTTTTAAGTTCACATTCAAATTATGTATGTTTACGTTCATATTATGTTTTAAGTCCATGTTATGTTTCAGGTTCACGTTTATGCTATATTGCTAGTCCATGTTGTGTTTTAAGTTTACATACATGCTATGTCATGTCAAGCTAAGTTTCAGTTTCAGTTCAAGTTATGTCAGCTGATACCATGTTCTGTCAAGTCACGCTATGCTTATTATTTCACGCCATGTTATGTCAAGTTATGCTATGTTATTATTGATTTTGATTATGTATTCATGATTTTACTACCATGCATGCATCATTAACCTGTGAGGAAGTTTCTTGTTAACTTGCTGAGATTTGTAATCAAATCTCACCGTGGTAGTCCCAATTACCATTCCCCCCGAATGGTAGGTGATGTGTCAGGATCAGAGCAGGGAGCAGACATTGGCAGACTGGAGGAGGTTGACTAGATGCAACGCGGAGTTTGCAGCCTCTATAGTTAGGTCTTTGGATAGTATTCTGGCATCGTTAGTCGAGTTACGCGAGTTACTCAACGAACTTACCTGATAGTGTATTTTGACAATATAAATATAGAGTCTGGTCTCCCATGTTTTGAGATTACAGTCTACTGAGACCCATACTGTAATCGTGGATGTTTTATTTGTTAAGTATGAATAGATTACGCTTCAATTATTTGGGATATTATAAGTTTGGTACATAGTATTGCTAAAAAAAAATAAAATTATCCGCTGCGAATATTGCATAATGCTAGATGCATGTTAGGAACATTGCATCTTATATATCATGAACGGGGGCATGTAACCTTGTGTTGCATGTCCTGACGCTTCGGATGTCCGTCCGATCCCAAGCAGAATCTAGGGGCGTCACAGGGTGGTATCAGAGCAATACGTCTCTGGGTTGTAAATCCACATGTCCTTAGGAAATGCACCAAATATTAGGCTTGAAATTTTAATCTTCATTAGGCTTGAAGTATAAGATATAGTATGTGGTTGTAGCACATGTACTCGTGTGTTTTTTGGAAGTGACACATGACTCGCGGCAGGATACCTGAGAACCCTGAGGGAGGTATCAATCAAGAGAATCAAAATTTTTCTCGATGGATGGAAGATTCGCTAAAGCCATACATCTGCTGGTTGACGTGCTTAGAAAACAACAACAATAGCAAGCGCATGTATCCAGACCCGGAGTTAGGGGATTGTCAAGTCATTGAAGTTTGTAACTTGTACACTGTTGATTCAAGTGAGTCCCTGTTTTTAGTAATTGTGGTATTACACAAGAGTTTAGATCGGAAACTGAATTGTTACCCAGGTGGTAAGAGTAACAATTCTCATTAAGAGTATTATTGTTCATATCAGTGTAGATATATAATGTCATTTAACAGTTGAATGAAGGATATTGAAGGTTGATAAATTAGTATTATGCATATTTGGAGTTGTCTTGATTTTGAGAACCCAAAGGAATTTGTGTTTGGGAGAGTAAAGTGTTTGGAAGAGGCTTTGGCTATAGTAGGATTCACTTGTGATGGTAGTTTTATCCAATTGCCCTTAAGTCTTTTTGGTAAATCATTGTGTTTGTGGAAAGCATAGATCACCATTATATTGGAGACTTTTATATGGGTAGTAAATCTTGGTCTTGGGGATTTACTTGAACAGTAGGAACAACTCATTTTGTTTAGAGTCAAAATAAGAGGTAGCTCATTATGGATAGAAGAGCTATACCAATCATAAGAGAGAAAGTCCTGAGATTAGATTAATACCTGAACAATTATCGAGGTACCACCTAGGAGGAACGATTCATTTTGATTATGAAGAAGTAAGCTAGTCCTAGGCAGAAAGAATTCCTTGAGGAAATAGAGAAAGTGAATTCAATTGTGTTTGGATTAAATTCTTCCAAATTGAATTGCATGAATACTTGAAGTTTTAAAAATTTAGAGAGTATGCTGGTACGACTTGATCTACTTTGTGGAATGATTCCAGTACAAATTGATGATTTAAGAGATAGAGTTAAGAATGGTAGATATATATACATTGTGGATAATTCTTTGAATAGTAAGGAGAATAGTGATTTCATTTAAGCAAGGATTCAGCATCCTAGAAGGTCAGCCTAGAAGTTATTAAGTTTAGGCAATAACCTTTGGGAGTGTTATACCCTTATGTTATAGTGGTAGTTATTTTGTGTACCTATGAGATGATTATAGATAAGAATAGTGTTGGCTATGAGAGGAAGGCGTTACCTCATGAAGAATGTTATCAACCTCTACACTCGACTTCATGGTTAGACTGGAATAGCTTCAAAGCGAGGATGACACGGGATGAAGCTGAGTCCAGCAGAGCAACAGAAGGGTGTGCCGTAGCCGCCAACACTGAGCCCGCAATGTCAAGATCATCTATGGCATCGACTCACTGCAAACGTTTGCTGGTAAAGGGTCAGGAGCTAAATAGCGACGATGAAGAGGTCTTGCAGCACCTCGACCCAGGTCATTTCGGCAACATGGCGTATGATTTAGAGGACGACGCGTTCTATTACTTACCTCAACACGTCGTGCCGATGGACATTGATGCACCTCCACCGGTGCCGACCAATGACGGTACATCCAGTGATGGATGGTAGCTTTGGTGAGCAACATCTTCTCTTTAGTTTGTTTAATGTTTGTACTTGGTAGAGGGTTGACGAAGTACAGTTAACAGGTTGCGAATGGGGCCTAACTAGCTGGTCACCGGAGCGCGCCAGGCACTAACGCCGATGGAGCCATACTTTATTTTACGCGTGTCCATAGCAAGTGTGGCGCGAACAATTCATGGGGCCACAACAACTATGGAGCATGAAGTATGGGGCCACAACAACTGTGGAGCATACACTACGTGAGACACAACAATTGTGACACGTAGAATAGGTGGGACCACAACAACTGTGGAGTACGTATTAACGCACTCACAGCTGGTATAGATACCTGTATTGTGATGCGGTAATCGGCAGGAACACACGGCTCAAGGGGCCCGTGTAGCACCCATATGGTCACTTAAACGATTAAGTCTATTGAATAAGATTCCAAGTTCATGTATTTCATGTTCAAGTCATGTTTCACATTATGTTATGTTCAAGTTTACGTTCATGTCAAGTTTCAAGTTTATGTCACGTTCATACTATGTTTCATGTCACGTTCATACTATGTTTCAAGTCCATGTTATATTGCAAGTTCACGTTCATGTCAGGTTATGTTCATGTTTATGTTACGTTCAAGTTCACATTTATGTTACGTTATGCTTAGGTTCATGTTATTTTTAAGTTCATATTCAAATTATGGATGTTCACGTTCATATTATGTTTTAAGTCCATGTTATGTTTCAGGTTCACGTTTATTCTATGTTGCTAGTCCATGTTGTGTTTTAAGTTTACATACATGCTATGTCATGTCAAGTTAAGTTTCAGTTTCAGTTCAAGTTATGTCAGCTGATACCATGTTCTGTCAAGTCACGCTATGCTTATTATTTCACGCCATGTTATGTCAAGTTATGCTATGTTATTATTGATTTTGATTATGCATTCATGATTTTACTACCATGCATGCATCACTAACCTGTGAGGAAGTTTCTTGTTAACTTGCTGAGATTTGTAATCAAATCTCACCGTGGCAGTCCCAACTACCATTCCCCCCGAATGGTAGGCGATGTGTCAGGATCAGAGCAGGGAGCAGGCATTGGCAGACTGGAGGAGGTTGACTAGATGCAACGCGGAGTTTGCAGCCTCTATAGTTAGGTCTTTGGATAGTATTCTGGTATTGTTAGTTGAGTTACGCGAGTATTCTGGCATCGTTAATCAAAAATACACTTGCCTGATAGTGTATTTTAGCAATATAAATATAGAGTCTGGTCTCCCATGTTTTGAGATTACAGTCTACTGAGACTCATACTGTAATCGTGGATGTTTTATTTGTTAAGTATGAATAGATTACGCTTCAATTATTTGGGATATTATAAGTTTGGTGCATAGTATTGCTAAAAAAAAAAAAAATTATCCGCTGCGAATATTGCATAATGCTAGATGCATGTTAGGAACATTGCATCTTATATGTCATGAACGGGGGCAGGTAACCTTGTGTTGCATGTCCTGACGCTTCGGATGTCCGTCCGATCCCAAACAGAATCTGGGGGCGTCACAAAAATAGCTGGAATCTATTCTCAGGGATCTGTATATATCAATCAATTGGATTCAATATAGAACAAATTCTAGGAAAAAAGTTTTTTAGATACTTCATTTTCAAAGCAGGGAAATACTAAGTGGGTTTAACATAAGAGATTGTTTTAGCATATGGGTCATAAGGGGTAGCAATAGTAGAAGCAAATTAAGCAGGTTTAACAGTAGGGATACTCCCAATGGTAGTAAACCTATTAGCAATCTCTAGTGGGGAAGAAGACTCATTTTTAATGAGCTTGAGATCAGGAATTGGTGGAGGTGTAGCAATCTTTTTTCTTTTTTCTTTCTTCTTGCTCATGATTGCTGCAAGAATTCACGAGTAAGGAAATCATGAGTGGAATTATTAGAACCTTTAATATATTTAATATCGAAGTAAAAAACACTTAATATAGCTTGCCATCGAGCAACAATATGTTTTGATGCAATGTTTTTAACATCTTTTTCTAAAACATATTAGCACTCTTGCAATCAATACATAGTAAGAATTTTTTGTTTAATAAATCACTTTGAAATGCATAGTATTATAGATAAGATTTCTTTCTTAATAGTACTATAATTAAGTTGTGCACTATTCCAGACTCCGGAATGAAATTGAACAATTTATTCGGATGAATATGGTGAAACAATTTGTTTCAGAATGCCACCATAACCAATGTCAGAGGCATCTTTTTCAACGATTTTAAAAGAACAAGAAGTAGGGATACCAAGACACAAAAGAGTTTTAACGTGTGCCTTGATTTGTTTAACAAGAGTGGTATGAATTTTGGACCAAGGAGGAGGATTGTTGTGTAGCCTTTTAAATAATGGGCGGCATTGTTTCCTCATATATTGGTAGAATTTGGTTACATAGTTGAGAGAACTAAAGAATCTCTGTAACCGAGTTTTATAAAAAATGTAATCAGAAAATTTGTCAGCAAATTCGATAGCCCTGTTAATGGGTCTAATTTTGCTTTAAAAAATATCATAATCAAGAAATCTGATCTTGGTTTGAAACAATTTAATCTTTTTAGCAGAGACAACAAGACTATTCAATCTAATGATATCCAGAAACGATTGCAAATGTTTCCAGTGTTCATTAATAAATTTGAAAAATATGAGGACATCATCAATGTAAACAATGGTGAAATGGGTGAATGAATTGAAGATGTCATTCATAATATTTTGGAATTTACTAGGGGCGTTTTTCTAACCAAAAGGCATCACATTCCACTGTTAGTGTCCAAATGGGTTAGTAAAAGCAGTCTTAGACCTATCAGACTCATTAATCTGGATTTGCCAAAATCCTGACTTTAGGTCAAACTTGGAGAAGACAACTACATCACATAACCTATAAATTAAGTCATTTTTGTTGGGGATAGGATACGTAATCTGATTTTGTTCAAAGGTTTTGTAGTTAATTACTAGACAGGGTGTTCCTCTCTCAACTTCTGCATTTTTCTAGACATAGAAAGCAGTACAAGACTATGGAGACTTACTAGGCCTAATAATTTATTTAGCAAGCAAATTATTGATTTCATTTTTGCAAAATTCCAAAGTCTCACTATTCATTTGAATAGGTCGAGTTTTAGTTGGAATGTTTTTCTCACAAAAATCCTTAATATAAGGTAAAGAAACAACATATTTCTTCCTATGCTAAAAGATATTTGGAAGATCAGAACAAACATTATTAACCAGTTTTTTTTGTTAAAATCACTGATTTTTTACTAAAGCAAAGTATTTGAGAGTTATTCTGAAATCTTTTTGAATTTGATTTCCTGTTGTAGGGAATTTAAATGCTTTGTTTTTGCAGAAAGTAAAGATTTCAAATTTTTGTCTGTATCAATTTTAAATTTTGAAGCAAATTTAAACTTAACTTTTTGTTCAAAAGGATTGGTAGTAATACCATCATTTTCAGAAAGAAATGGATACAAATAAGAAATAAAAAGAATTCCTAATATGACTTTATCAGTTATATTTTTAACATGCATAGAAGGAATTTTAAAACAAACATTATCATGGCAAACATTAACAATATTAAGTTCATACTTGATTTTCATCTGAGATCCATTTGCCTAGAATAATCTCTCAGTAGACTTCTCATAATATTTACTAGGAATTGTTTCTTCCTAGATACAATTTATATTCGAGCCGGAGTCAATCATAGCAACTACAGAAAATTGAAACTCATGGCAAACAATAATAGAAACTCTAGAAAACCATTTAGGAGGAATTATATGATGAATTAAATAGATATGATTTTCAAAAGATTATCTTTTTTTTTTATTAGAATCAAAATCATTTCCTTACTCATTATTAGAAGGAATTTCTTGATCAAATTGCTTATCAATTTTTAAACGCAATAATTCTTGTTTAAAAGAATCATTTTCAAATTTTAGATTATTGATCTCAGCTTTGAGTTCAATAATTTCTTTTTTAATAAAAACAACTTCACGTTGCAAATCATTTGTAGAAATATCTTTGAGTTTTTTCTTTTCAAATCTTCCCTAAGTTTCATGAAAATTAATTTTTTGTTTAGAAGTCTCAGGTTCTTGACGAACCATCGTCTTCTTGAGTTTCTGAAGATATTCTTCTTTAAGTTCAGGATTAATAATTTGGGAAATCAAAGTTAACATAAGATTTTCTTGTTCTTCAGCCTTGATTAAAACATTGATTGTTTTTTTCCAAAGATTTGCAGCAAGAATCATTACAACCAAGCTTAATATTGGGAGAATCAGATGATACAGTTTTTGAGTGATACTTAGAATCACTAGAACTGAATTCATTAATATCAGATGATAAGGAAGATTTTGCTTCTAGGAGATGAAACAGATCTTCTTGATCATTGGCATTAATATTCAACTGGTTAAGCTTGTTTTTGAATTTATTGGGTCTCTTGGTGCATTTATTAGCAAAATATTCAGATTTGCCACAATTAAAACATTTCCCTTTTGTATGGGTTTGAAAACTCTTTTTCTTAAAAGGTTTTATATTAAAAGATTTTTTATAAAAATTATCATGGTTCCTTCTCATTTTCCCACCAGGAGATTTGGTAAATTTACTAGAATATTTTTATTTTTGTCTAGATGGAGCAATAGGAGGAATGCCAAATTGTTCGTAGAAATGTCCCATTTCATATTTGGCTTTTTTACTATTCTTCATTTGTTAACAAAGTATTCTTTGATCATTACACATACTAATACCAAACTTCTTAATTGTGCTGAAGATATCACCATAGGTGTAATCATCATAATCAAGGAGTCTCAAGATATTAGTAAATTCATCCTTAACTTTGTGTGCAAATAAATGAGGTAATCCATCAATAAATTTTTCTTTCTAGTAAAGCTTTTGACTATCGTCTCTAAGTATTACTTTGGACATGAAACCATCTTGATACCATCTATAATTAGACATTTGACAATATCTCAAATTATTTAGATAATCACTAATACGGTTAGTAATGTTGGAGGGAGTTCCAACAAAATATTTAACAATAGTGTAGATCAAAGTATAAACATCATAAGGAATTCCCATTCCTATGGTTTCATAAAAAATGGCAACCTTTCATCATTATACTTCATAGCATTTTGAATGGTTTCCCTTGCTTCTGTTGTGAGATGTTTATCCCACCAGTGTCGAAGCATTCCCGAAAAATCGGTAGTTAAAATAGTGATAATCTTAGGTTGTATGAGATTGTTGTTAATATAAGCATTTGCGACCATAGACATCTTACTCATGATATTAAGGGTCTCTTGTTTAGATAATCCGTCAATATTCCATTCATAAATTTTGTCAGCAGAATAAGAGGACTGGGTTTGAAACATTCCTTCTTCAAACTGTAAATCAGGAGGTGTTGCTCTGGGATACTAGTTCTTCATCAGACTCATTAGTTTGGGTCTTTTTGAAGAAAACTGGCAATCTCAGGTTTTAAATTAATATCTTGAAAATTCTTTTCAAATAAAGCTTTATCTTTAATAGTAGATGAATCACTGTCAGATGATTCTTCAATGGTTTCAACAATAACAACTTTGTCATTGCTATTTAAAGCACTGATAGATGGCTGTTCTTTCTTAATATCAACAAGCATTTGTTTGATTTTATCAAGAGTATTAGCCTGTTTGTTTTTGAAGTCAAGTTTTGGCCTATCTTCTAGTAAAATAATCAAAGACTTTTCAACAGTTTTTAATTTTGTATTTGAAGGAGTAGACACAGGTTTTTATACCTTTTCTTCAATACGATCTAATTGCTGTCCTATAACATGGAGAGTTTGGTTAACAAAATTATTTTGTTCAATAATCTTTTTTGTCTCCATTGTAATAGTAGCATTTGGATCAGTTTTGGGTATCTTAAGGGGAGAAGCTTTTACTTGAGTTCTTTTATGAGAAATAATAATTGTCTGAAAAGGAGGGTGACTAGATTTAACCATTGTCTTGCCTTCTTCTTTGACAAAACTAGTTTTAACAACATTTAAACTATGTTTAGAAACATAATAATTTTCAAGGAAATCAAAGAAAAGTATATGCTTTCGAAGAGCATACATTTTTTCTTTCCATTTTCTTTTAATACATAATTTTTCATAATTAGAAAAATTAACATGATAAGTTTTTCTCTTATCATGGTTTTGAATAGAATTGTATTCTTTAAACAAAGAAATTAAATCAATTTCAAAAAGGTCTATTTATCACAGTAAGCTGGCTGTGATGAATAGGCGCAACCATATCTGAAGCTATAGGAGGTAGAGATGAAGCATCTTCTTCTTCTTTATTGGCTTATTCCTTTACGGCTTTACCTTTGGATGTTTCGACATCCTGGGTAGTATAATAAGTAGAAGTAACTTGAGAGGAGGTAGAAACTGTTTTTAGTTTTAAATCAAGGTTAATAGGATGTCCTGTTTTTACAGAATCTTCCAGAAATTTTTTGAGATTTTGGTCTCTTCTTTCTGAATTTTTTGAAACAGACCCAAGAAAAGAGGATCTAGTTCTAGCGAAAGAATTTCTTCTTTCATTGTTTACTAGAGGTTCATGAAAAGTAATTTTAACAGTGCCATCCAAATATTGCTGAATATAATCAAGATTAAGTCCATCATTTGAAACTCTAATAGGAGGAACTTCATGTTCTAAAGTCCATTCATTGGGAAGAGAAATATCTTTCCAATAGATCATCTTTGGAACTTGAATATTAGTATCAGGAGTAGAACTCTGGATTAACAAAGTTTTATTTCCTGAAGTTTCAAAATAGCTTTAGGATTCAAATTAGTTTTTAAAATCCTATCATGTATGTGGTACACAATGGCAAGAGGTTTGTTATCTTCTTCCATTTCATAACCAAAAGTTAAAATATTTAAAGTCAACATTTTTAGAATATTAGGATCATCCAAAGCAAGAGTTAAATCAGGAAAACAATAAAAGTGGACAGGACCACTGAACATAAAAGATAGAATCATGCCAAGGATGCTAGTTTCAAATTTCTTGAATCTAGCATCACGTAAACAAAGAAGTACCGAAGCATTGATGCCTTTCCTTGTTAGAGGCTTAACAACAACTTGAAGAGAACCGATATGCAAAAATTGTTAACCTTTTACTAGAAAATCTTGAATTGATTTTTATTAAACAATCAATATTTTACGTGAGTTTTTGAAATAGCATAGGTTTTTTCAACAATTTTAACATTGAACTCAATCTTGAAAGCAGACTGAACCCAAGTGGTTTTGTAAATAGATTTAACATCAATTTTTGGAATACTCCAATGATTGAAATCAACAAAGTCAATTTCTTCAACAGAAAAATCTTCTTCAATAATAATACGAGCCTATAACCTGCGCAATGCGCGGGGCATTATTTATGCTGGATTTTATAGATATATATTCAGATATTCGTCCATTGTACCATCTCAACTTCGTTCACAATCAATACACATTCTTGCTACACTTCCTATATCATCCATTAGCATTTGTCTTCTACGTTGCACAACTATGTCATCACTTATACTGTCACTACCTTGTTCATCATCACGACACATTTTTCCTCCACTTCTTATTTCATTTGTAATCATTCGTCTTCTACGACGTGTTAGTCTATCATTTTCCATTTTTAATTTTACTGAAGAATAGAAATAGTCACAAACTTAAAGCTATTAAAACTATCACAAACTATTAATTTCCTTCCTAATCTAGTTGGACATGTTTTTCTGAATGAAATGCATGAAACTTTATTGATTTTTTTTTTTTTTATACATGTGAGCCTCCATTATCCACATGCTTGACAAATATAAAAGAAGGAAAATTGAGATGGTGGCCAAGCGACAGAAATCATGGCATGCATTTTTTTTTGAAAAAAAAAATCATGGGATGGAAAAATAAAATCGCACAAACTTTTCATTAAATGTATTCACTTACACTACACATTTCAACTAAGCATAATAGTGTCCTTGCTAATAATTATAATAAAATGGATATACATTGATACATTACATATTTCACTAACTGAGTATATTGTAGAAAATAATTTAACAAATTTTGAGTTTTCTATATAGAACTAATTAAAATATTATTTAAATATTCTTAATATATCGTATTTCTCTAATTATAACTTAGTAAATAGTTATATTTTATCTAAATATATTAAAATAAGTAGCAGAATGTTTAAATCAAACCATTTGCAATTTAGTACAGTAATCTAATTAAAAATCAATACTTAGTAATATATTTTAACTGTCATAGAATACAACTATGATTCTCATAAAAAAAATCCAAACTAAAACAAATTCAAGTGAAAAGAGAGAGGAATCAATGTGGTTTTACCGAGACAAGATTGGAGTGCGATGGTGGCGACTGGGTCGGAACTTTCTGGCGGCTTGTTTGAATGGCTAGAAAGAAGTGATGATCAAGAGGATTTTGCTGGCATGGCTTCCGGATAGTTTTGCCGTGGGCTGTTTGAAAAGCCAGAAATTGGGTCCATTTTGTATCAATGAAGCATGAAACATTGCAAGGAAGGAAACGTTGTGATGCTTTGAGTTTTTGTCAAAATTTCGTTGCGATGCTTTAAGTTTTTACCGAAATGTTGCAAGGAAATCAACACAATTTTTAGGGGAAACAATATATGGTTGTAACAGTTGGACTGCTTATCTCTAAGTCCAAATAAATGGTTTAGGCTGATTTATACGGGACAAATGCCAAGTAAGCAAGTTTTGTCATGAGTTTTGAGATGGTACCGAGTGAAACGGTAATGATTGAGAAAGAAAAACTGCTCATGTGAAGCCCTGCAGTTTATGTGCTACCGACACCGTGCATCAGGTGGCCTGCGTTGGGCTCTCTTGACATGGCCTAAAGAGGTGGACTACGCTGCTGGTGGGATGCCTGGAAGGATCTGTAGTGGCTATTTGATGTGCTTGGAGGTGCTACCGATTGCTCTATTTTCGGGTGGAGAAATAGAGGTGTTTTGTGGCTTACAATGGAGGTCATGGGGAGGACTTGGGCGGTGGTAGGGCAGTTTCCAATCGGTGGAGGATGACCTTGTTGCGCCCTCTGTGGTGGATCCAGGTCGCAACAGAGAAATTGGAGATGAGAGAGTTGCAGAGATGTTCTTTGAAACATGGTAAGGCATTGCTTGCTTAACTTTGCATATTAAGTCTCCTTGTGTCTCTATCTATGTTTGTGTATGTAGAGCTTTCGTACTAGGATGCCTAGGGTTTTTCTTGGTGGGGTATCAGTGCATGTTTGCGAGGTTGACCTTCTGGATTTTTGCGTTAGCTAATAAGCCTAAAAATGGAACAGAACATTAATGGAAGAAAGAGACTTTTCTAGATTCATGTCGGTTGCTTCCATGTCACTAATAGCTGCCTGATTGAAGATTATATTTTCTTTCTTTCTTTTGTTTGTTTTTGATGACTTTTCACAGTATTAGGAATCCATGGAATTCAAAACCTTTTTGAGTTTGATATTGATCTTACCTGACCACTTTTATTGTGCCTACTGCTTGTATATCTACGTTGAGTTTGACATAGTCTGCCTGTATATCTACTGATTTCATTTTTGTTTTCCTGGAAAGGGTGTCATGAATTCATGAGGGTGGTGAAGTGCAGGGAAGTATAGGGGTTGAGAGGGAAGGAGAGATGAAACTCACCATGAGACCGCGAGAGGCGTGCGATGAATTGGGGTGCTAGAAACTCTTTGGCGGCAGTTTCTCTGGGATCCTGACGTGGTGAGGTCTCACTGATGGTGGCTTGCAGCTGTTGAAGGTGGAGAAGGCTTGTGCTCTGTTTTCGGGAGTTATGAACACAGGTTTCGCGTGTGGCGTTGCTACGTGTGGGAGTGGTGTTTTCCAATGTGTAGGGTGTTTTCCGATGTTGGGTAGCTCCTACAGCAACGTGTGCAACTAGTGGTGGTTTGAATTTTGTGTTTAGGTTCTTCGTGAATTTGCTAGGACTTTTGATTTCCAAGACATGAGTTTAGATACTGCATTGCATCTTTTCTTGGGAACTTTTAGATTGCCTGGAGAATCACAAAAAATACAGAGGCTTGAGGCAATTGCAGAAAGATATTATGAGTTGTCACCAAAATATCTTTTCTTCAAAAACAGATTGACTGGGGCGTAGCATTCAACCCCTCTGGACTCACCGCTTGCTAACTTCTCTTTTCACTTGTTGCAAGTCTCTCTCACCCTTTTATTTTCGAATTTTATGTAATGAATGCCAAGTCAACAATTGAGAACTTCGCTTTTATATAATTAAATAAATTAGGTAACTCATGAAGCTTTACCTAAAAGAATGTTTGGTAAATTTTTTTATAAGTAAACACAAATTTCTTCAAGTGAATTAAACCTTTTAAAAGCTTATGCCATGGATATTAGTGGAATGGTACTATTATTTGTTGTATGATTACAAACATGTTATTTTTTCCAAGTCGGTGAACATGCTTCTCCTAATACCTTCATATCATAATCATGAATTATAGAAGCTATAATATATTCACATAAAAGTATATTCATCATAATTTTAGATTATGTTACAAGTGATCTATCTCTCTCTCTCTCTGTATTTTTGCTTGTCAAGGCTGCTTCAATGTTGTTACTTTCTCTGTCCTACAAACCTCCATTTTTGTAGATTAAACTATTAATTGAATTGTACTTTTTCCCTCATATATAAGACTATTTGCAGCGACATACATTCACTGCAAATAGGCTTTTTGGTTGCAAATAACAATGAAAGTATTTCTTTGCAAATATATCATTACCAACGAATACAATTCGTTGGTGTAGTACATTTGCAACGGATGCAATTCGTTGGTGAAGTACATTTGCAACGAATGCAATTTGGTGTTGCAGTACATTTGCAGTGAATCAAATTCATTACAAATGTACAAATATTTTGTTGTGTTAGCTGGAGGGCAGGAGGGGCGCCCATGTGGGCAGACCCCCCCCCCTTTAAGCTTGTAGTAATGTATGGCATTACGCCATATGTTACGTGACTTGTAACGGATGGCTTAATGCCATACGTTACATACAGTTGCAGCTTGCAACGTCTGCAATTTAATTGCAGTGTAATGGTTGGCCTTCAAGGCCAGCCGTGTATGGGTGGACTATAAATAGTCCCCCTCAATTTAGTTTTGGCACAATTCTGAAATATATAAAAGCTCTCTCTCTTTTTGTTCTCTCTTGATAAGATATTTAGGCAGTAGATTTGTTAAGTGTAACTCTAGTTTCTTACTATGTAGTACACTTCACCACTAAGAGGAAATGCTTGAGATTTGTCAATTTGAAAAAACTTGTGGAGCAATTTTATAAGCTAAGCTTGTGGTATTTTTCCGCTGTACTTTCTGACATTGGTATCAGNTTTTTTTTTTTTTTTTTTTTTTTTTTTTTTTTTTTTTTTTTTTTTTTTTTTTTTTTTTTTTTTTTTTTTTTTTTCTCTATATTGTTTTTGAAAAACCCCATGTGCACCAAAGGTGCTGCCCAGTTTTTCTAAATTTTTTTTAAAAAAACCACCATGGCAGAGCACTGCAAGGTGTTGCGAGCACCAACGCAGTGGTGCTGCGCGCACCACCTGGTGTTGCATGCACCAGGGAGGTCGCACCACTGTGGTGTAGCGCGCCCCAGCAAGGTGCTACGCGCACCACCTAGGTGTAGCGCGCACCAGCGAAATGTTGCGACAACATCCAGCTGCTTGGAGTTAGTTTTCCGATGGAGGATGCAGCTGAGGTTGCCTGTGGTGGTCTCAAGTGGCGTTTGCGGTGCTGCTGCATTAGGTCATCTGTTTTTTCCACTGGGCCTGGGCCTCTTGGTCCGTTATCTTTTTTTTTTTTTTTTTAAAAAAAACAAATGAAATCTGGGCCTGGGCCATTCGGCCCTTTTGTGTTTTTTTTTTAAAGAAAAAAAAGGTCTGGGCCATTTTCGGCCCAGATTTATTTAAGCCCATTTTTTTTAAAATACAAAATAAAATAGAAAAGGATGAAAGTGGGACCCTGGAATTCGAACCTAGGACCACTAATTAACCAAAGGCAACGCGCACCATTAGGTTTCTACTTTCCTTTGGTTTAGGTGGGGGTGTTAAATGTATTTAGTGTACATTTATTTTGCTTTTTAAAAAAAAAAAAATAAAAAGAAGGATTTTTTTTTTGCATGATTTAATATATGCTTAGATATATTGTTATATTACATGTGATCTTTTATTTAATGTTTTAGATTAAATGTGAATATATGGTTATATTCATGCTATTTTTTTTAATTCCATAATGTTATATTACATGTGATTTTTTATTTAATATTTTTAGATTAAGATAATGTTTGGAGGATGAGATGAGAATTTTGTGTTTTCTTTTAAAGTTTAAAATATTATTTTTTAGTTTTAAGATTTGAAAAAATTGAATTAGAATTTGAAAAAGTTATATTGGGATTTGAAAAAGTTGAATTATTTATTATATTTTGTATGGGGATTTGAAAAAGTGTAAAGATGAGATGAGATGAAGATGAAAATTTTGGATGAAACATGTTTTCCAAACATATCTTAAACGTGATTACATGTATGTGTGAATTGATCATGTGGATATGTGATTATTTTATCATCTATGAATGTTAGGTTTGAATATTTAGACATTAGTATTCATTTTTTTAGTGATAAAATAGAAAATTCTCACTAAGTAGTCTTAGTTAGAATTGTCAGTATAAATGATAGGTTGAATGAATTGCAGTGACTCCAGTAAGAACTGTAAATGCATTGATGGAACAGGAAAAATAGACTGTAATGGTCTTAAAAGAACCATCTTTGTAGATTGACCCAACAGGTCGCTGTAGTCTGAGTAACTATCTTTGTAGACTGAGTAATTGTCCTTGTAGATTGGCCCAAAAGGTTACTGTGGTTTTAGTAGGTTATGTCTTTACATGTGATTAGGGCTAGATGACTTGTAACGCCCATCCTTGGGGGGACTTTTTTGAAAAATATTTTAGAAAATACGATGGGAATTACCGTCCAATTTAAAACCTTTTACAATCCTTCCCATGGTGCAAGACTCTACGTTATAAAATAAAAAGTGCTTTTATAATAAAAGAGTTTTGGAGTGGGAAATAAAATTCTTTAAAATAAAAAGACCTTTTCGTACGTTTAAAACCTTCATGCCTAGACCTCCGTGCTCTTTCCCTTTGGCTGTGTCCCTCCTGGGCGTACTGCCTATTTAGTTTCCTGTGCGGGGAGGGGCACACATAAAAGCTAAAATGAGTCGAATACTCAGTAAACGTTACTTCATACCATTAAAATATAGCAACATAGGTTTTCAGTCATGCATTCATCATTGATACATACTATACGTACATGCGTACATGCTTTCATTAAAAACATCAGTGAACGGGGGCTTTCATCTTAAAACATGCTTTTCTTTTCTTTAAAACATTCCCCTGTCACTAGCTTCATTTCTTGAAGAATGAAGTGCATTCATACATATATTACTTTACTTTCATTTTCACTTTCATAGGCCGGTGCACGTCGTTACGCCCCGCGTGCTGGGGTTAGCGGCCTTTTGGGCCGATGGATTCACCCATGGCCACGGGTTGGAATCCCTTTCCGTTAGGGTGCAGCATTGGGTGCACTACCAGATACTACTGCACAGCATTGCAATCTGCCCATTCATTCATTGGGTACCCCTTTCTGTTCATTTCATGTAGTCGTTACGTAGTTTCATACATTCATTAATGCCACATGCCGTTCTTTTCATTCATTCATTCATGTCAGCTCTAAAGAGCTGAGGCTTTCATTCATTTCATTTCATGGGTATGGGCATTCATTCTTTTCTTTTCTTTTCTTTTCATGCTTTCATGGAAAAACATCTTTTCATGAGAAAACATTCTTTCATGGCATCGTTTAAAAGCATGGCTTAAACGTCATCTTTCATGGCATCGTTTAAAACATCAGTTCGTATGGGCATCTTAAAACATCAGTTCTCAGGGACCAATTTTAAAACATTTTCTTCGTGTCTCTTAAAGTATCGGTCTGAAGCTCGGGGCAAGGGCCTCGAAGCTTTCTTTCTTTTCTTTAGAAAATATATACAATAGTTACGTCGTATAGTCATCCATTCACATGGATACAATTAATACTTTTGGGTGCGTAAAAATGGGCTTACATGGAGGGGCCGTACATATGTATACCTTCAATACTTAGCATGCTTTCTTTAAAAACATCTTTCGTGTCCTTTCTTAAAGCATCTTTCATGGAAAAACAGTTCATCTTTCTTTTTCTCATACTTTAGAAAACTCTAGAAGAGCATGAACGTAACACTTACCTGGACTCCATGTTACTTTCATACCATGCAATCCATTCATGCGGGTGTCAGACGGCAACCTACATGCATACATAACCTTAACGTTATTTTCTATCTAGTGCATAAATAGTTGAATTAGAAATAGATCTATCCTTTACTTAGAACACTTTCCTTCTATCCCGTGCTCTTTCACGTTCCTTACTATGGTAAAACCCTTGGAGACCCATTACGGTCTCTACTTCTTTCAACCTTACGTTCTACCTCTAGTGCTTACTCGCTAAGGTGAATCCATGGTTCGCCTTATGATTAAGATACTAGGACCTCTGTCTCGTTCTTCTTATTAACCATGTTAAGACGCATGACTTAGACTAGCTAAGTCATGCATCCCATTCTTAGACAGTAGTCTCATCATTACCCTCATGTATCTTAGCTCACTCTACTTCTCATGATCATCCATTCACGTTACATGGCTCCAAGCCACTTTGAGGCTTGAGCACCGTGTAACCATGCTTAGGATAGATTACCCATTTATATATGGTGAATCGGTTCGACACGTGCGTCTAACCAGACAATACACGTACCTTACTCCTTTATCCCTTAAGACTATCATTTAATACATTGGTCACGGACTCGTATGGCGAACGCCATACTCAGTTACCAACCTTCCCATACCCTGACTAGCACAATCCTTCATGCTAGCCGTACCTCATGATAGTTCATCCCAACACTTAGCACGATGGGACTCTGTCCATGAACACACCTCACGTCATGCCACATAGCTCGAGACTAAATCCCAAGCTATACCGTGACCCTGTCACTTCACCTCACATACATCCTAACCCATCACAGCATAGTTTCATGATTGACCACGTCACTTCATGACATTGCCCAATCATGTTTCCGCTGCACTGCTCTGATACTTCTTGGCCACTTAGCACATACTCATGGCCATAAGCCGACTACACGGCGACGCTCATCGCCGTGGACTACAGGCCATACTTCACAACACATACCACAACACCTTTATGTCACGCCATATAGCTCGAGACCATTCCCAAGCTATATTGTGACATTGTCACATCTTCTGACATTCCGCTATGTCACCTTTACGTCAACTTCCTACTCATCACGAGTACGGTTCCTCACGTACTCCCGTCACATCCTGACGCCTCGTCACGTTTCCACTACATCACTCGTATGCTAACTCTTCACCCCTTGCAAGCACGACTTCTTAATCGACCACGTCACTTAGTGACGCTGCCTAGTCATGCTTTCGCTGCTCTGCTCTGATACTTTCTAGTCACTTTGCACTTATTTCTAGCCATAAGCCAGTCACATGGCGACACTTGTCACCTTGGACTACAGGCCATATCTCACACTTCGGGACACTGTTCCACAGTTCCTGACACCATACATCAAGCTCTTCGCCCAACTACGTAATCACCTTTATCTTCACGACAAGCCATACGGTGTATTGCTACACCTCATGGAGTACACTCCTCATGTACTCCCTTCACAGAACTACGCTACATCACCACTATGGCACTCACGCCATATGGTGCGTCACTCCATTACAATGGAGTACACTCCATGTGTACTCCCTTTACAATGCTCCGCCATATTACTAATACGGTACATAGGCCGTACTGTGCATCGTTTCCCAACATGGAGTACACTCCACGTGTACTCCATCCACGATATTACATCACGTCACCGCTATGGCATACATGCCATACGGTGCACCATCTCACCACATGGAGTACACTTTTCGCGTACTCCATTCACGGCACTACGGCACGTCACCACTATGGCACACACCATATGGTGCCTCACTACACTTCATGGAGTATACTCCGTGTATACTCCATTCACGGCGCTACGCCACGTCACCGCTATGGCACATGCGCCATACGGTGTCTCGTCTCACTACATAGAGTACACTCCACGTGTACTCCTTTCACGGCACTACGCCACGTTAACGCTATGGCACACACGCCATACGGTGCCTCGTCTCATTACACAGAGTACATTCCATGTGTACTCCTTTCACAACACTAGGCCATGCCACTACTATTGCACATACGCTTTCACTACACTTCACAGTACAGTCCACAATACTACACAGCATACTTCCCAACTATGCCTAACGCTTCACTATATCACGTCACATTGTCGCTACACGGCGAACCCTATAATACTAGCAGCACAATCCACAACCTATAATACTAACAGCACAGTCCACAACCTAGTCGACTAGCTAGCATTTAACATTTAATACAAAAAGCGAGGGATATAGAGTTATACCATCGACGGGATAACCCGTGCGTCGCTCGCTAGCCGTCACAGCGATAACACCAAAGGAGCGTACGGGGTGGCTACACCGCGTACAGTGGCTGTTTAAGTGTTTGGATAGCTAGGTGTGGTTTTGGAAACGCCTAAGGTGGCCTTGATGATGCTGGCAAGGAACATAGCACGACAGCTCTAGCCATGTGCAGTGACGGTTAGTCACGCGCAGTGACTATTCATCACGTGCAGTGATTAACCCACCACGTAAAGTGGTGGTTTGGTCTTAGGCTAGGCTAGGGGAGGTTGCTGGTGGAGCTGTGGAAGCTCGATGGTGGTCGGCACGGTGGCCTACAATGACTGGCCGTGCACTGTGAGGGAGGAGAGGCCGTGGGAGAGTGAGAGAGAGTGTGGGGCCGTGGGTGGTAGATCGGGGCCATGGGAGGTTGGGTTGGCTTCATGGTGGCCTGAGGATGTCGGAGAGGGTGGTTACACGCCATGGGTGGCGGCGTACGGCGGCGGATCTAGCTCAAGGGGTGCGGCGTCCATGGGAGAGTGAGAGAGAGTGAGCCTGGATGGTGGCTCAGTTGGATGTGGGGATGGCTGTGGGAGGTGGTCGGAGGCCAAGGGAGGGCTCGGTGGTGGTGCAATGGCCGTAGGAGGCGGTGCTCCGCCGTGATGGCTATACCCGTGCAAGAGAGAGGTGCACTCCGTGGGAGCAACAGGTGAGGAGATGGAGGTCGAGGTCACTGGAGGGTGATGGCCGATGGCTGGAGGAGCTACCCTGGAGGTGGTGGCACTAGAGAACGGCGCACGGCGGTGCATGGACTCCTAAGTCCGTTCGGGCTGTGCATGGCCGAGGGAGAGGAGGGGCGAGCGTGGGAGGAAGAGGCCGGCATGGGGAGGCTCGCTGGAGAGAGGCGGTGTCGGTGGGGCGTGCGGTGAGGCTCATCGTTGCATGGCGGTGCCGGGCTGGGGCTGGAGCCATTTGGTGTAGGTGGGTGTCGTGCAATGCAATCTGAAGGAGATAGGGAGGAGAGAGGGAGGGGAGGGAAAAGTGAGGGAGAAAGAGAGAGGGGCTGGGGTTTATACTAAAACCCGTTCTCAGGGGGTCTATAAAATGGTCTACGATGACCCTTAAACACTGATTTGAAAACACATAAATATTTATTTAATTAAAAGCATTGAGAGGAATAAAGATAGAATATTATATAAAATAATATTCCTTCATCATTTATAAAATGATGAAGTCTTACTTAAAATATTTAAAAGAATAAAACTATTAAATTAATTAAGGATTCCATCTTTATTTAGATCACATAATATTTTAAATAACTGGAATCATTTATATAAAATGATTCCCACAATTATAATATTTTTGGAGCTCTTCAAATATATTATAATTTGGTTATTTAAAATATTATTTAGTTAAATAACGATGAGAATATTCCATTTAAAATTCACAACTTTAAAACACAAAGATAACTTTAGAAATCACGTAGTAATCTTTAAAAACAAGCCATCGAGGTCTAGCACGCGTAACGGGACTCTTAGACATTAGAAGGGGAGGTGCGGGCTGTCTACCACATTTGACGTAATTGCTTACATTAGAAAAAAGAATGAATGAGCAGGGTGTTACATGACTACTTAAGATAGTGAGAGTATGGTTGAGATTTATGATGAATAATTCTCCCATATTTATTTTTTAAATTTGTGCGAGAATTAGATTAGAAATTTAATAATTGGATATTGTGGTACAAGAGATAATTCTGAAGCTTAGTGATTTTTTGATCTTGCAATATGTCTAAATTATTCTTTTTCTAGCTTAGATGGACGTGATAGAATTCTTAGGTATGTGTGTAATATCCATTCTTTGTGTATTGTAGTGAAATGATATCCAATAATATAGTTGTCGATTTAAACAAATGGGAGAAATTGGATGGAGAGAACTATGACATTTGGCATCGCAAGATCGAATATGTCTTAGATGAGTATAAGGTCTTGGAGGCGTTATCTCACTCCCTTACTTTGTCCGGGGAAAGGACTTCGGAACAACACAAGATAGATCAACTAGCATATACTCAATGGGCTAAGCAAAGTCTGTACGCGTGAATAATAATGTTAAGTAGCATGCACAATGATCTAATCTATGAGTTTGAGATCTATGACACTGCCCAAAGCATATGGGATGCTTTGAAATTGAAGTTTGGTGGAATTTCAGCCACTAGGTTGCGTGGATTAACCATGAGGTTTGACTCCTATAAGATGCGCTCTGACCACACTATGAAGCATCGTCTTAGGGCTATGTCGATCATGATCCACGAACTTAAGTCGGCAGGAAATAACCTAACAGATGAACAGCAAGTGCAGACAGTGATAAGATCACTACCAAATTCTTGGGAGAATATGAGCCAAAACCTGACGCATAACGAGAATATCAAAGACTTTGATGATGTCTCGCGTCACTTGGAATAGGAGGCTGAGCACCAGAAGCTGCTAAGCCCAATCATACGACCTATGTGGCTAATTCTGGTTTGCGAAAGGTATCAAGGCTTAAGCATAAGAAGTCCAAGAATGGGGTAGCTGCTGGACAAATTAAGAATGTGTCAGGTACTTCTCAGCCCAGTAAGAGGGGCAAGTGCGGGAAGAACAAGTCAAAATTAGAGTGTTTCAACTGCGAAAAGAATGACCACTTCGCTCGTGATTGCACTGAGCCAAAGAAGGTATACTCTGACTTTTCTCACATTGTTTTTGTAACTAGACATGTGATGGTTGCTCATTCCTATCCTGTGTGGACTGTTGATTCAGGAGTGACCAAACACATAGCACGAGATAGAGTCGAATTTGTGGAGTATCGCTGGATTCCAGCTGGGAGCCGTGATATCAAGGTGGGGAATGGAGCTAGTGTAGAGGTACTGGGACTTGGTACCTACAAGCTAGACTTGCAGGGCCGTACTCTTTTCCTCCACAATGTGCTATACACTCCCGAGATCCGACGAAATTTACTTTCTGTAGTTACTCTATTAAAACTTGGTTTTCAGATTGTATTTGAAAACAATTAAGTTTCATTTTATTTGGGTCATGTGTTTTATGGTAATGCTTTTTCTTTAAGGCGGTTTTATGATATTGGATTTGAATTATTCAAATATGAATGAGTCCATTGCTTTTATTTTTGCATCTAATAATTTGGATTCATATAAATGGCATGCTAGGCTAGGCCTTATAGGGCAAGGTAGAATGACTGGATTAGCTAGAGAAGGCCTAATAGGCAATCTCGCTAAGGTCATCTTGTCTACATGTGAACATTGTCTAATAAAAAACGTTAAGAGAAAACTGTTGGGTAAAGCCATTAGAGCATATTTTCTACTGCAGTTAGTCCACTCAAACATCTGTGGTCCAATGAGTGTGAGGGTAAGACACGGAGGTGTGTACTTCATCACATTTATATATGATTTTTCATGTTACGGTCATGTCTACTTAATCTCTCATAAGTCTGAAGCATTGGAGTGCTTTAGATGATATCTAAGAATGGTTGAGAATAAGTTAGACAAGAGTTTAAAAACTCTAAGAACTGACTGAGGACAAGAATATCTCTCTGAGCAATTTAAAAGGTTCTGTGATGAAAAAGGAATCAAAAGACAGTTGACGATGTCGAGTATGCCGCAACAAAATGGTGTGGCGGAAATGAGAAGTCGAACAATGCTTGAGATGGTTAGGTCAATGATGGCGCAAGCAAACCTATCAATTTCTTTTTGGCGGAATGCACTTTTGACTGCTGCCTACATTATTAACCGAGTGCCTCCAAATCAGTAACTTCCACCCCATATGAACTATAGACCGACGAGAAACCCAATTTGAGTAACTTGAGGCCATGAGGTTCAATGGGTTTTGTTTACGATCTTTCTCATAAGTATGGGAAGTTAGGCCTAGATGGAAGAAGTGTATCTTTATAAGGTACACAGAATAGTCTAAAGGGTATGTATTAATAGGTGAACAATCTGATGGAAGGGTGACTGAAATTGAGTCACGAGATGTGAATTTCATTGAAGATGAGTTTCTAAGTAGAGGTGAGGTTGATAGGAGTTTAGAACTTCATGAGATTGTGGAATAATGATTGAGCTGCATTATTGCATATTTTACACGTTTAAAACCAATAAATTTTAATTGTTTTATTATTTTATCATTGGTTTTAGATGGATAAATTGATTAAGAGGCATAAATCCAAGTTGTGAATTAAATTGATTAAAAGCATAGTTTATGCTTGATTTTATAACTTGTGATTTATTTGGGCAATAAATTCTTCACATGCACAACACACTCTTGATATTTTATTTTTCATCTCTTGTTTAATTTAATTTTAGTTTATTTATTTTATTTTATTTTATTTGTCTAAGTTTTATTTTTATTTTTATTTAATTTTGCTTGTCTAAATTTTATTTTATTTTATTTTATTTTATTTTATTTTACTTTATTTTTCTTTATTTTTATTTTTATTTTTTGATTTTCAGCATGTCGTTTTGGTCTGCCGACCAAACGACATGTCGTTTAGTCTGCGCTGAAAATCAAAAAATAAAAATAAAAATAAAGAAAAATAAAGTAAAATAAAATAAAATAAAATAAAATAAAATTTAGACAAGCAAACTCCCTCACTTCATCTGCGTTTTCTCCTAAAATCTGCACTACTCCTACTCTATCCTACAGAGCTTCTAACCTCAGCTTCCTTTCTCACTTCGTTCACAAGCCTTATATAGGCTGCAAAAAAAAAGAACTGCACTGTATGCTTGTATCTGCTTTTCATCAGCCGCCCACCCACGCATATCGCATTAAGGCAAAATATCGTTTAACCAGTGCACACACACTAATATAGAAAAGATGAGCAATAAAAGAAAAGCTACCACAGAAAATAAAGAAAGAAAAACAATCAACAAACAATAACATAAAAGAACAATCATGAAATCCATTATACACACGCAAAAAGTAAACAAATTATGATACAAAAAGTAAACAAAGAAAGGCAATAAAAGAAACAACGGAAAATAAACAAATAAGAGAAAAGTGCTCCAAAGAATTTAGTTGAGAATGAGGAAGAAATTCTTCATACTCCTACAAATTATAAAAATGACTTGAATTCGAGTGGGAGCACACCACTTGTCAATCAATCATAATAACCTCAACCGCGTAGAAGTACACGTGAAAGTGTTCCTCATTGTCATTTTGAGATTGAAGGGGAAGCTTTTATGGTAGTTCCACATAATGATGATAAGCCTAGGACAATTCATGAGGCACTCTCATCTTCTACTAAAGATGAGTGGATGAAAGCTCTTAATGATGAGATTGAGTCTATGAAGACTAACTAGGTCTGGGATCTGGTTGATTTACAGATAGGGCGTAAGACTATTGGGAACAAATGGGTTCTTAAGGTCAAACGCAAGTCGGATGGATTAATAGATAAGTACAAAACTCGCTTAGTGGAGAAAGGATATACCCAACAGGAGAGTATAGACTATGAGGAAACATTTTCACCAGTGGTGAGCTTTGCCACAATTCGCCTGATTCTAGCTATAGTAGCAAACATAAATTTGGAACTCTACCAAATGTACGTTAAGACAACATTTCTCAATGGAGAACTAAATGAGGAGATTTATATGGATCAACCAACGGGTTTTGTGGTCAAAGGTCAAGAGCGCAAAGGGTGCAAACTCAAACGATCTATATATGACCTAAAGCAATCATCTAGACAGTGGTACCCTAGATTCCATCGTGCCATTCTCTCGAATGGGTTTACGATGATTACAGAAGACCATTATGTTTATGTCAAAAGGTCCAAGAAGAGTTTCATTATGTTGTCATTGTATGTTGACAACATACTACTAACTAGAAATGATAAATGGTTGATAGTCGCCACAAAAGAGTGGTTATTCTTCAATTTTGAGATGAAGGATATGGGCAAGGTAGAATACATTTTGGGAGTTAAGATCTACAGAGATCGCTCAAAGAGACTTTTGTGTTTGTCCCAACAGACTTACATAAAGAAAGTTCTTGAGCGCTTCCTAATGAGTGGATGTAAACCCATTGACACTCCTGTTGCAAGAAACGAGAACTTGTCTAAAGAGTTGTGTCCTAAGACTCAAAGAGAAAAGGAAAAGATGGCCCATGTCCCTTATACTCATGCTGTGGGTAGTCTGATGTACGCAATGATGTGTACTCGGCCTAACATATATTATGCAGTTGGCTTAGTGAGTAGATTTCAATCTAACCCCAAACTGGCTCACTGGAAAGCAGTCAAGAGGATTATGCGATATCTCAAGGGAACTGCGGATTATGTACTGTGCTATCAGGGTTCGGATTTACAGCTAAGAGGTTACAGTGATATCGATTGGGGCAATGACCTATATGAGCGTAAATCAACCACTGGATATGTCTTTCTGCTCAACAATGGCGCCATTACATGGAGCAGTAAGAAACAACCTTGTATAGCCTTATCCACCATGGAGGCAGAATATATAGCTTGTTCTGCAGCAGTTCAAGAAGCTGTTTGGTTACGGAGGTTCCTCAAGCATTTAGACATTGGTACGGATACTTCAGATCCAGTGACGATATTCTGCAATAGCATGGCAGCTCTCGCATATGCTAAGGACTCAAAGTATCATAGAAGAACCAAACACATATATATCAGATATCACTACATCAAAGACATGATAGTGTAGAAAGAAGTGGTTCTGAAACACCTTTCTACCACTCGCATAGTTGCTGATCCCTTAACGAAGCCAATAGCAAGAGATGTATTTAAGGCTCATGTTAGGAATCTAGAATTGCGTTGTAACACCCCGTATTTTAGTGTATTTTAATGAAGGATTATTTTAATTAATTTAATGATTGATTCTCTAGTTTTAGTATTTTGGGAGTTTTAAAATATTATTTTATAATATTTTATTGGGCTTTCTTCTTATTAATTATTATTTCAGATTTAAATTGATCTTTGATTTAAATTGGTTCGTTTATGGGTTTTAAAATTATTGTTGTTTTATTTAAAGCTTTTCACTGCGTTTGATTAATTTTAATTGGTGTTCTATGATTTAATTTCCTTTTATTTTAAAGTATGTTTATTGTTGGAGTTTAATATTTATTTTAATTAGTTTTGAGTTTATTTTGTTTTATTTAATTTACTGGTTTAAAAATAATGTTTTGAGGATCAGTTGTGACTCGAAAGTGGTGAGGATTGGACCTCATTTCTTTTCCCCTATCTTTTCTTTTCCTCTTTCCTTTTTCTCTTTCTTTTCTTTTCTTTTTCTTCTTTTTTTCTTCTTCCCGCTCGGACGTACACCCAGCCCCGCGTCTCTCTCTCTCTCCTCTCTCTCACGTCCGATCGAGCTTAAGCCACCGGCGCCGCCTCCGGCCGGCCGTGGCCCTCACCGCCGGCACCACCGGCTTCCCCACCTGCCGGCGAGCTACCCCTCCAAATCTCAGCCCACGCCGCGCCGCCGTTAGCCTCCGAGAGCCGTGCGAAGCCGTAGGCTTCTCCTCGCCGTTCCGCCGCCGTCCGGCCACCATTGGCCACCATTTCTTCACCACTTCTTCACCGGCCCAATACCAAGCTTTTCCACCCAAACCCAGCCCCGATCCGTCGCCGGAGCCGCCCGTGCGAGCTCCATTTCCGATTTGCTATTCTCGGCCTTAAACCACCATTTCGGCCGCCACCCACGGCCAACTTTCACTACCATTAGCTTCACCGACCTCAATAGGCCCTACCCTATCAATTTCAAGTCTTCGTTTGACTCCGTGCAAATTTGGGTTTACAGTGTATTCGGCCACAGTGTTTTTACACTGTGGAGTTGCTGATTTGGTGCTTCCAGTTCCTCCGTGATCCTCCGTAAATTATTTTAAAGCACTGTAAGTATTTCTCCAAAAGACTTTTAAGACTTTAATATATTTTTGCACTAACATGTTTTATAAACTGTGAATTGGTTATCTGATTGAGTTGATAACTGTTGGTTGTTGATTTCATGGCATTGTGCACGCATGCGTGGGTGCGTGTGTGTTTTATAAAATTATATTTAAGGCTTTTTGGGTGCGTGTGTATCACCCCCAAGCCGAGATGGGATATTATCTCGGTGGAGCTCCTCTGGACACTCGGGAGCGGAATATACTGAGTGTCGTCCCCTGGGGCTTTTGCCCGGGACTTGGACGAGATGGTAGCGCTCTCGATCCGACTCCGTGACTCCTCGGGCTGGCGGGGGTCAGAGGATGCCTGGCTATGTACGCGGTGGGCGCGGAACTGGGCATCACTCATGTATCACTTGCACGGTCGTTACCCGTGGGGTGAAGATGGGAAGCCAGAGTATGTGGATGGTCCCTAGGGGAGGCCATGGTGCATACGGTTAAAATTGGAATTAAAGGAATTATTCCTGGATTTGTTAATCAATGCCAAATGGTGTTTTTGGCGTGAGTGAGAAAATTGTGTTTTTGAGAAATGTGTTTTTCTCGGGTTTTTACGCTTGGGTCATCATGAGCATGCATAGAGTTGGTTGTTTAAATATATTTATTGTCTTTGAGTTTTCTGGGTTTTACTTACCTGCGGTTCCATTTTTGTGGAACTGTAGATTTCGATGCAGGTTTTGATGAGGCAGAGCCCGAGGATGCGGCTCCGCCTGAGGAGTAGGGACATGGCTTATTTTTGTGTTGAAGATCATATTCTATGTTGTATTTGTATTTTTATTTGAGGTTGTTTTATGAACAAGAAAATTGTATTATGTTGACATGTGGATTTTCAGTACTCTGATATTGTATTAAACTCTGGTACTTAGTTATTTGACTTTACCGTTCCGCTGCGTATTTTATTGTACACGTGTTGCATTGCACACACTCAGCACATGTCGATGGGGTGCGTGACCGTGTTGTCATCATCCCGGGTGTCTCGATTTCCGTGTGTGTCCGTACATGGAAGTTGGGGGCGCCACAGGTGGTATCAGAGCGGTTTGGCTCTGGGTAAAGCCACGTGTCCCTTAGGTGAAGTACCAGAATTTTTTTTAAGCTTGATTTGAAGTAGTTTTGAAGTTATTTCTTTTTATATGATGTGTTGTTTTATTTGTTTTATTTGTTTAATTGTTTTGTTTTACGTTCTAATCGGAACTAAAGGGTGGTTGAGGTTTATGCTTTGACAGAAAATGGTTAGGCCAAGGAGACAAGATAAGGAACCTATAGAGGAATCATCTCAAGGCGAGATTGATAATGCCATTGCTAGAGCCTTGACTAGAATGGCAGACCTCTTTCACCAGAATGTCAGACCGCCACCAGTTGATCAAAACTTGGTTATGCAAGTGGGGTGTTCTTATGAGAGGTTTCTCAAGCACAGGACCCCTATGTTCTTTGGTGTTGAAGATCCTCTCCAAGCTGAAGGATGGATCAACGGGATTGAGAGGACCTTTGAGATTTGTGGGTGCACTGAAGCTCAACAAATTCTGTATGCCAGTTATTTGTTGCAAGGAGAAGCAGCAAATTGGTGGAGGGCGAAGCGGAACCTCCTGGAAAGAGAGTTTGGATCCTTAGCCGCGGTGTCGTGGCAGCGTTTCAAGAAGGAGTTTGATGATCGGTTTTTCCCTCCTGCCGTAAGAAGACAAAAAGCTCGGGAATTCAATAATCTGGTTCAGGGGAATATGACGGTGGACCAGTATTCACGTGCTTTCTTGGAGCTCGGGCGTTTTGCGCCCCATCTTGTTGCCACTGAAGAGTTGCAAGTTGAGCGTTTTCAAGAAGGTCTGCGTCCTGAGATACGCAAATTCGTGATTTGTCAGCGAGCTACTTCTCTCCATGAGTTGATTGATCTGGCTTCTATGGTGGAGCGAGAGAATAGTTTGGCTATAAGCTCTCCTCCAGGCCAGAAGAGGAGGAGTTTTGCTGGAGAAGGTAGCAGTTCTGGGTCTCCACAGAAGTTTGTTCAGAGGATTGGGTCTCGATCTCAGGCAGCTCCTGGGGTACGTATGGGAGGTCGAGCTCCAGTTTGCCCCAGATGTAATAGAGCTCACGAGGGTGAGTGTCAACCGGGTGGAATTCGATGTTATAGATGTGGTCAGCCGGGACATCTATATCGTGAGTGCCCTAATCAAACTCAGAGAAGTCGAGGGGGCCGACGTGGTGGAGGAGCTAACCAGAGGCAAATGGTTCAAGCCAGAGTTTATTCTATGACCCCTGGAGATGTGGATTATGAGTCGCCAGCTACCCAGGATGCTGGTGTGATTACAGGTATGAGTTTAATTTAATTTTTGGATTTGGTGTTTGGTTGTTTGTTTGCTTGATTTTGTTTGGGGTGTATGTGTGCTTCAGGAAGAGTTCGTCTCTATGATTTTTATGCTTGTACGTTGTTTGATTCGGGGGCATCTCAGTCTTTTGTATCAGCCACCTTTGCGCGGTTGTGTAACTTGGTCACGGAGCCTTTACCCCAGTTTTTGGTTGTTGCTCTTCCTAATGGGGAGACGGTGTGTTGCTCCAAAATCGCTTTGGGTTGTCCTTTGGATTTTGGTGGAAGGACACTTGATGCGGATTTAATTGTTTTCCAGTTGTTGGGTTTCGATATTATTCTTGGTATGGATTGGCTGTATCGGTATTCTGCAAGTATTAATTGTAGAAACCGGATGGTTAGCTTTCAACTTCCAGATGGGGATTATTTGGAATATGTGGGAAGTAAGTTGAAGGCGAAGCCGACAATTATATCTGCAGTGCAAGCAAGGAGAGATATAGCTTGTGGAGCCGATGCATATTTGGTTCAAGTGGTGTCTGCGCCATCCGAGAAGAAGTCTTTGATGGATATTCCTGTTGTGGGAGAATTTCCAGATGTGTTTGCAGATGAGTTGCCAGGGTTGCCTCCAGTTCGTGAGTTGGAGTTTGCTATTGATTTGGAACCTGGAGCCGCTCCTGTGCACAAGGCTCCATATCGTATGGCACCAGCTGAATTGAAAGAGTTGAAGATCCAGTTGCAAGAATTGGTTGACAAGGGTTTTATTCAGCCAAGTACGTCGCCATGGGGAGCGCCAGTTTTGTTTGTCAAGAAGAAGGATGGTTCTCTCAGAATGTGTATCGACTACCGGGAACTCAATAAAGTGACCATCAAGAATAAGTACCCGCTTCCCCGTATAGATGATTTGTTTGATCAGCTTCAGGGAGCAGCTGTTTTCTCCAAGATTGACTTAAGATCGGGATACTACCAGTTGAGGATAAGGGATAAAGATGTTCCCAAGACTGCTTTTAGGTCGCGGTATGGTCATTATGAGTTCAAGGTGATGCCTTTTGGGTTGACTAATGCTCCTGCAGCTTTTATGGATTTGATGAACCGAGTTTTTCGACCGTATCTGGATTCTTTTGTGGTGGTATTCATTGATGATATTATGATTTATTCTCGAGACTTGGAAGAGCATGCTTATCATCTTCGTCTGGTGCTTGGAAAATTAAGAGAGCATCAGTTGTATGCTAAGCTCAGTAAATGTGAATTTTGGCTGGAAGAAGTCAAATTTCTTGGTCATGTAATTTCTCGAGATGGAGTGGCTGTTGATCCTAGCAAGGTGGAAGCTGTTTTGTCTTGGCCACGTCCTTCAACGGTGCGCGAGATTCGGAGTTTCTTGGGACTTGCCGGGTATTATCGGAGATTTGTTGAAGGTTTTTCTCGATTATCCGGACCTCTCACCGCTTTGACTAGAAAGAATGTTGAGTTTGTTTGGTCAGATCGATGCGAGAGGAGTTTTCAAGAATTGAAGAAAAGACTGACAACAGCTCCTGTTTTGGCACTTCCAGAGCCACACAAGCCGTTTGTGGTTTTTAGTGATGCATCTAAGTTTGGTTTGGGATGCGTTCTTATGCAAGAGGGACGAGTTGTTGCTTATGCATCTCGTCAGTTGAAAGTTCATGAGAAGAATTATCCTACTCATGATTTGGAATTGGCAGCTGTGGTGTTTGCTCTTAAGATTTGGCGTCATTATCTGTATGGAGAAGTCTGTGAAGTCTTCACTGATCACAAGAGTTTGAAGCATTTGTTTTCTCAGAAGAATCTCAACATGAGGCAGAGGCGATGGTTAGAGCTGATTAGCGACTATCAATGTGAGATCAAGTATCATCCAGGGAAAGCTAATCTGGTTGCTGATGCCTTGAGTAGGAAGTCTCAGTTAGTGGATGAGGCAGAGTCGTCTGGGTTGGACTCTCTCCTTTATGGGATGAGGAGACTTCTTATTGAGAGTTCGCAGCAGGAAGAATTGCTCTCTTCAGTTTTGAATGTTCGAGTAGTGGATTTTGAAGAATTGAAGACTCTCCAGAGAAGGGATTCAAAGTTGTTAGATATCAGAAAGAGAGTCAGGAAGTCTAGAGGACCCATGCACTACAGTTTGGATAAAGATGGTGTTCTTCGGTTTCGGGATCGAAGAGTGATTCCCAGAGATTCAGAATTTAAGGAGAGAATCTTGGCAGAAGCTCATACAGCTCCTTATTCAGTTCATCCTGGAAGCACAAAGATGTATCGAGATTTAAAGAGGAATTTCTGGTGGGAAGGTATGAAGACGGATATCGCCCTGTTTATTGAAAAGTGTGATACGTGCCGTCAAGTTAAGGCTGAGCATCAAAGACCTGCTGGTAAGCTTCAACCTCTCCCTATTCCTGAGTGGAAGTGGGATGACATTTCTATGGATTTTGTAGTGGGTCTTCCGAGAACTCCTAGTGGAAAGAATTCAGTTTGGGTGATCGTGGATCGGTTGACCAAGAGTGCCCATTTCTTGCCTGTAAATAATGCTGACTCTTTGGGTAAATTAGCACGGTTGTATGTTAAGGAAGTTGTGAGACTGCATGGTGTACCCAAGAGTATTGTGTCAGACAGGGACCCGCGGTTCACGTCGCGTTTTTGGAAGAGTTTGCAGGCAGCTCTAGGCACTACTTTGAAGTTCAGCACTGCTTATCATCCTCAAACTGACGGTCAGTCTGAGCGTACTATTCAGACTTTGGAGGATATGTTGCGGGCATGTGTTATGGAATTCCAAGGGAGTTGGGAAAACCAGCTGTCGTTAATTGAATTTGCTTATAATAACAGTTTTCATGCTTCCATTCAGATGGCCCCGTATGAAGCGTTGTATGGGAGGAAGTGTAGATCACCCTTGTGTTGGGATGAAGTGGGTGAGAGTAGTTTAATTGGACCTGAGTTGATTCAAGAGATGAAAGATCAAGTTCGGGTTATAAGGGCCAAAATGGCAGCAGCGCAGAGTCGTCAGAAGAGCTATGCTGATACGAGGAGAAGAGACTTGTCTTTCGAGGAAGGTGACTGGGTTTATCTCAAAGTCTCTCCTATGAAGGGCGTTAAACGCTTTGGCAAGAAAGGAAAGCTTAGCCCAAGATATGTTGGACCTTTTCAGATTTTGGATAAGGTTGGGGCTGTTGCTTACAGGATTGCTTTGCCAGAGTATTTTGGAGAGATTCATAATGTGTTCCATGTGTCCTCGTTGAAGAAAAGTTTTGGTCAGCTAGAGCCGCGTTTTGTCGATCCAGAACGCATTCAACTGCAGCCTGACCTTACTTATGAGGTTGCCCCGACGCAGATTGTGGATTGGAAGGAGCAAAGGTTGAGATCTAAGTCGATACCTTTGGTAAAGGTAGCTTGGGGTGATCCGTTGGCTCAAGATTTCTCTTGGGAAAGAGAAGCGGACATGATGGAGCAATACCCCTTTTTGTTTGGATGAATGGCGGTATGTCTCTTAAGCCTATCTTTTTGTTGCATTTCATGCCTGTCATTAGCATTGATGTTTGACCCTACAATTTCGAGGACGAAATTTATTTTAAGGGGGGGAGATTGTAACACCCCGTATTTTAGTGTATTTTAATGAAGGATTATTTTAATTAATTTAATGATTGATTCTCTAGTTTTAGTATTTTGGGAGTTTTAAAATATTATTTTATAATATTTTATTGGGCTTTCTTCTTATTAATTATTATTTCAGATTTAAATTGATCTTTGATTTAAATTGGTTCGTTTATGGGTTTTAAAATTATTGTTGTTTTATTTAAAGCATTTCACTGCGTTTAATTTATTTTAATTAGTGTTATGCAATTTAATTGCCTTTTATTTTAAAGTATGTTATTGTTGGAGTTTAATATTTATTTTAATTAGTTTTGAGTTTATTTTGTTTTATTTAATTTACTGGTTTAAAAATAATGTTTTGAGGATCAGTTGTGACTCGAAAGTGGTGAGGATTGGACCTCATTTCTTTTCCCCTATCTTTTCTTTTCCTCTTTCCTTTTTCTCTTTCTTTTCTTTTCTTTTTCTTCTTTTTTCTTCTTCCCGTCGGACGTACACCCAGCCCCGCGTCTCTCTCTCTCTCCTCTCTCTCACGTCCGATCGAGCTTAAGCCACCGGCGCCGCCTCCGGCCGGCCGTGGCCCTCACCGCCGGCACCACCGGCTTCCCCACCTGCCGGCGAGCTACCCCTCCAAATCTCAGCCCACGCCGCGCCGCCGTTAGCCTCCGAGAGCCGTGCGAAGCCGTAGGCTTCTCCTCGCCGTTCCGCCGCCGTCCGGCCACCATTGGCCACCATTTCTTCACCACTTCTTCACCGGCCCAATACCAAGCTTTTCCACCCAAACCCAGCCCCGATCCGTCGCCGGAGCCGCCCGTGCGAGCTCCATTTCCGATTTGCTATTCTCGGCCTTAAACCACCATTTCGGCCGCCACCCACGGCCAACTTTCACTACCATTAGCTTCACCGACCTCAATAGGCCCTACCCTATCAATTTCAAGTCTTCGTTTGACTCCGTGCAAATTTGGGTTTACAGTGTATTCGGCCACAGTGTTTTTACACTGTGGAGTTGCTGATTTGGTGCTTCCAGTTCCTCCGTGATCCTCCGTAAATTATTTTAAAGCACTGTAAGTATTTCTCCAAAAGACTTTTAAGACTTTAATATATTTTTGCACTAACTTGTTTTATAAACTGTGAATTGGTTATCTGATTGAGCTGATAACTGTTGGTTGTTGATTTCATGGCATTGTGCACGCATGCGTGGGTGCGTGTGTGTTTTATAAAATTATATTTAAGGCTTTTTGGGTGCGTGTGTATCACCCCCAAGCCGAGATGGGATATTATCTCGGTGGAGCTCCTCTGGACACTCGGGAGCGGAATATACTGAGTGTCGTCCCCTGGGGCTTTTGCCCGGGACTTGGACGAGATGGTAGCGCTCTCGATCCGACTCCGTGACTCCTCGGGCTGGCGGGGGTCAGAGGATGCCTGGCTATGTACGCGGTGGGCGCGGAACTGGGCATCACTCATGTATCACTTGCACGGTCGTTACCCGTGGGGTGAAGATGGGAAGCCAGAGTATGTGGATGGTCCCTAGGGGAGGCCATGGTGCATACGGTTAAAATTGGAATTAAAGGAATTATTCCTGGATTTGTTAATCAATGCCAAATGGTGTTTTTGGCGTGAGTGAGAAAATTGTGTTTTTGAGAAATGTGTTTTTCTCGGGTTTTTACGCTTGGGTCATCATGAGCATGCATAGAGTTGGTTGTTTAAATATATTTATTGTCTTTGAGTTTTCTGGGTTTTACTTACCTGCGGTTCCATTTTTGTGGAACTGTAGATTTCGATGCAGGTTTTGATGAGGCAGAGCCCGAGGATGCGGCTCCGCCTGAGGAGTAGGGACATGGCTTATTTTTGTGTTGAAGATCATATTCTATGTTGTATTTGTATTTTTATTTGAGGTTGTTTTATGAACAAGAAAATTGTATTATGTTGACATGTGGATTTTTAGTACTCTGATATTGTATTAAACTCTGGTACTTAGTTATTTGACTTTACCGTTCCGCTGCGTATTTTATTGTACACGTGTTGCATTGCACACACTCAGCACATGTCGATGGGGTGCGTGACCGCGTTGTCATCATCCCGGGTGTCTCGATTTCCGTGTGTGTCCGTACATGGATGTTGGGGGCGCCACATGCGTAGAGTGTAAATATAATTTGTGATTCTAATGACATTGAGATGTAACCTTTCATTTGAGATATTAATACAATATGATTTAGTTATTGTCTTTATCGTAATGTTTTTCTAATACATATACACAAGATATGTCAACAGGCTTAGATCGGTTCACTCACACGAACGATTGCCTCTAGCGCTTAAGTAGCAAGTAGAGATGAGACATTGTGTCCCTAGGTACTTCTCCAAATGGATAAGTTGGTTGACACACACATATATCGCCTTAGTAGGAGCTAAGATAATATCCATTGAGAGAACTATGCGTGGGTTACCCCACCATCCATGTAGCCTAAAGTTAGTTAGATGCAAGATCCTTTTTGATGCCTTGAAGGCGTGCAAATAGAGGAACTCAAGTGAGACACTTAAGGAGCAACTAGACCAAGATCTGTACTGTGTTGATATAGACATATGCTCTTTGAGAAAGATAAATCCACCGTAGCATGTGTTTCATACTACATGTGCTTATTCAACCATATGAATAAGTGAGTAAAAGGTTCCCATTTTTCTCACTGTGTGAGTCTCATTGTATTTAGTGTCCTTTACCTTTGATTGTGTCACGAGATGGAGGTTGTGATGTCTACTACTTTGGCATGCTGTTTATGACCATGATTGATATGGTCTAAGGAGGCATTGCTGGGAAAGCGGTTCAACCAAAATTGAGTGATATGAGTGCAAAGGGAAGACTCTACGATATCGTATCTTTGATAGTGTTTGCTAACGTCAAATTGTGACACTACATCTTGGTAGCGTCTAAGGTTGTGAACACATTGAAATGATTTGGAAGTAGTCAAGCATTGTTCTGAGTTTTTAACTCAAGAGAGTTCGAAAATGCTTGACCTTGATGCGATTGAATGAGTCTAGGACATGACTAGACACTTTAGGGATGTTACTATGCTGGTCTTCTTTGGGAGAGATTTGGTGTATGTACTCCCACCTTTCTACAAATCATGTGCTTGGTGGTCGCACGACTTATTTACTTGTACAAACAAGATTGATAATATTAGAGAGTTACAGACTTAGAGTCATGCCCACTGTGTGGGAGTGGTAGATGTTAGTAGGAGGGGCGCCCACGTGGGTTAACCCCCTCCCTTTAGCTTGTAGTAACGTATGGCATTAAGCCATACGTTACTTGACTTGTAATGGATGACTTAATGCCATACGGTACATACCGTTGCAGCTTGCAACGTATGCAATTTAATTATAGTGTAATGGCTGGCCTGAAGGCCAGCCGTGTATGGGTAGACTATAAATAGTCCCCCTCAATTTGGTTTTGGCACGATTCTAATATACACAAAGCTCTTTCTCTTTTTGTTCTCTCTTGATAAGATATTTTAGGTTGTGGATTTGTTAAGTGTTACTCTAGTTTTATATTACGTAGTACACTTCGCTACTAAGAGGAAACGCTTGGGATTTGTCAATCTGGAAAAACTTGTGGAGTAATTTTATAAGCTAAGCTTGAGGTATTTTTCTGTTGTACTTTCTTACATGTAAGGGTCTAAGAAAAAACTAGTGAACCAGTAAACATGGATGGGCCGGACCGAACCGGTGTGTTTGGTCTGGTACCGAGTTTGATTCGGTCCAGAATCGGTTTTATTTTTCTTAAAACCGGTCAAAATCGGTCCAGTTCTGATTTTTCTTTTTCTAAAACCGGACCAGACCGGTTCATACATATATTATAATTTTTTATATTGTATATAATTTTTAGATATAATATATAATTATATATAAATAGCCTTGTATTATATGATAAATTACTAATTAACATAATAGTAAATTTTAAAATCTTATATCACTATAGTCTATTATATTAATAGTTATCCTAATACTATATAACTATATATTATAATATACTATAATATTAATACTATATTATACATTATAATATATCACTATAGTTTATAATACAATTATAATATAAATTATAATATACTACAATATATTATCACTATAGTATTATACACTATAATATACTATTATATACTATTATATAACATAGTATATTAAAATAAAAAAATCGGACCGAATCAAATTGGAATCGGTAAAACCGAAAGTACCGGTTTAAGAGGGTAACGGGTGTAGAATCGGTTCTTGAAAATATAAAACCGGTACATACCGATTTGGTCCTAAATTTTATTAAAAAATGGATCAAATCGAACTGATTACATCCCTACTTACATGTGGTAAAAGACCAATTGCAACGATTGCCCGTATCACCTATATGGACAATATCAATGAAAATATTTGCATTTGCAACGAATAATGAAAGAATCTCGTTGCTAAAAGTCATTATTTGTAACGAAAAAACTCGTTGGGACATTCACCAACGCGGAAATTCTGTAAACATGACAACGAATAATGTTCATTGCAAACAGTCAGTTGCAACGAAAATACCACTTTTCGCAACAATATATGTTTCTTGCAAAAATCCTTTCCTGTTGTAGCGTGTTACATAGGTGTGGTATATTTTGATCGTTATGGTCTCATCGAAAATGAAACGACATACAAACTATAGGTTTTTTTTTTAACATGTAAAACTATTGGTTTTACAACAATTGTAATTGTTATTATTATTGTTTGGCACAACGGTAAATATTTTATAATTCTTTTAATATTATTTTACATGTTCAAGAATCATTTTTATTTGGTTAAGTCAGAATCGCTAAAGATTTATATTTATTAAAGAATGAGTAAATAATAAATTTTATGAAATTGGTTAACTCAGAAATATTTTATTTGATCTATGTAAGGAGGGGCCAGCCAAGCAGACTAAGATTATGTTTGGGGAGAGGGATGAGATTTCTCATCTCTATCTCATCTTATCTCATCATTACATCTTTTTCAAATCCCCATATAAAATATAATAAACAATTCAACTTTTTCAAATTTTAATTTAACTTTTTCAAATCCCAAAACAATCATAATATTAAAAAATAATATTTTAAACTTTCATCTTAACACTATTCATAAAATTTTCAAAAATTCTCATCTTATCTCAACATCCAAACATAATCTAAGCAGTTCAACATTAATCCGTTGGGTACCTAATACCAGTTCTGCTTTTTAAACAAAAAATGTTAAACATATTCATTTTCTACAATTATATTTTAAAATAAAAAATACTTTTTTAAAAAATAACGTCAACTTATAAAAATATTTTTTATTTTAAAATATATTGTGAAATATACGCTATAACTGCTATCTTTGAGACTAGCCAACCAATCCGTTAATCACGTGTTGACCACTCGAATCACGGCTTAGAATGAGGAGCCCCGCCCACGAGTTGTGGGGTCACCCCCTGCGATATTCAATGCTTCAAATGAGAAAGGAACGTGGGACCTCTGACCTGTCTCACTCAGTTAGAGTGGCTACAACTTGGTATCAGCCACTCTAACAAAGTTTATCCGTAACACACGTGGCGGGTTTATTTATTTATTTTTATCATTCTCATTCGTTCTAGTCTCTCTATTAACAACTCTCTCTCATATCCGCTCTCTCCTCAGCTCTCTCTCTCTTATTGTCTTTCTTTCTCTCGCCTGCTATCTCTCTCATCGTCTCTTTCTAAAAAATGTAAAAATTTCTTTATTAGAAATATAGTATTTTGAATTCAAAAGGTGTGTGATTTAGATGATGCCACTTAAAATGAGTAAAAGGATGATCCTAAATAGTGTCTGCTCCCAATATTATTTTGTATCGCATCAAGTTATCCGACGCTGCGCTTTTACGCTTGCAAAACTAATTAAATAAAAGGAAGGAAAGCTCTAGCAGTAGTCAAATTAGCGCACCCCTTGCACACCTCTGTTGATTAGGAATGAGTTTAATAAAACGGTAGGATTGCTTTTTGGTAAGAGACAAAATTGAAGACTAAATAAAAATGGTGTTTCAGCTTCTCCTTGTTCCTCAACCCTTGTCCTTCTTCTCCATTTCCCTAGAAGCACCTTCTTCCTTTATCCCATTCCTCCCGTAGCTTCTGCAAGCCAAAAATCGCAATTCATCTGGCAAGATCGTGAACGAAAATGAAGCCATTCCATATGCTCTCCTCCCTCTTGTGAATGAAAGACCATTTGAATCTAGTACAAATGAATGAGAAAGACGATTTAAATATGGTATCCGATTCCTTGTGATAAGAATCCAAAGCTGCAAAATTTAACCCAAGTCAAGAAATATTAAATGCAAAACATAATAGATGCAACCGACATAGTAGGTGGGTGGGGTATATTCTGATAATTTAGGCGAAGTGCAACTTTCCTATGTAATCCCCACATCTAATAATTAGACAACTTATTAGACAACCCATTTCCTCTCAACCATAACTAATAGCTCCATAGTGAAAATTCTAGGCAATAACTTAACTTCATAGCTCCATAGCCTCATTTCCCCCCTCAACACTTTATTTCTCCGACCTTTATTATCTTCTGATTGCTCACTTCTAAATCCCTATTCAAACCCTCCACATTGCAGTTTCTCACAATGAAGGCTATTCAAAGTTGGCATTTTTTATTTTTTATTTTTGTTTTTGGATTTTATTTGGAAATGGGTTTATTTTGTAGGACAAGTGCGAGAGATTCAGAAGTCTTTATTGAAGGTGAGAGAGATGTGCGAAGACGTTCGGAGACGTGCCAAAAAATAGTCGGAACAAGTTGCTGTCGTCGGAACAAGCTGGTTCAAATGAGCGGAAAACTTTCCAAATAAATAGATCCTATGTGACGACCAATAATTTCTAGGCTTTTGTGTAATTTTTTTTTTAAAGCCCAAGAGAGTTTCGGCCCTTGTAGGAAAATTAGGGTTTAGGCCCAAAAAGAAACTAGGGCTCACGCCCAACTTGAGGTTTATGCATGGTGTTTGACATCCAATGAGGTTATGTATATGGCTTGATGAACCTAGATGGAAATAAGTAAAGATAAGTGAGAAGGAGCTAGGAATTTTGGCTTACACGCCTACCATGAGAAAAATCTAGTACTTTTTGCCATGTGTCATGCATGCATGAAGATCTTGCTTATGGAAGGAAGCCTTTGACACATGTCACCATGGGGAAAGGAACCTAGAAGGAAATGATTAGGAATATGGAAAAGTGGAAATAGGAAAAGCCAAAGGCCATGGACGACAACAATGGGGGAGGAAAAAAGTTACTTTTTGCCATGTGTCTTCCATGCATGAAGGTAGGTAAAAAGGCTTTCTTGGGAAGGAAAAAGATCAAGGTTGGAGGGAGGCTACACGCCCAAGGTAGGACTGTTCATCCGGGCTGGAAAAAACCCAGCTCGGTCCAGAACTTGGATTCGGGTTTCGCCCGAGAACAAATCTGGGTCAGAACCTAGGTTGCAAAACTCGGGTAAACGTGGTCCGGGTACCAGGTACCGGGGAAAGCAAGCTACAGGATCGGTCCAAGACATTTTCTCCCTCAAGTGCGGATTGCTTGTGATGCTTTTTTTCCAATTTACAAAAATGCCCTGCCATGTCAGCAGGGGTGCACAGGGTGTGCGCCAACTTGACTACCCATAGAAGAACTGATCAATAGAATTTATACATTTACATGATTTAATATATTATGTTAAAGTTATTTTATAATAAAAAAATTATAATCTAATAATATTACGTTAAATTATATTAAGAGTAATGTTATGTACAATTCCTAAATAGACAAGTCTTATACAAGCTCTTTGTTGAAAAGTGAATCCCACTCATAAATAATAGTTTTGTTTTATGCTTTTTTAAGGTGGGGTCTGCTTTTTTACATAGGCTTACACATGACTTATCTATTTGAGGCTTGTACAAATCATTTCTCTTATATTAATATGTAAATTTTAAAAAAATGATATTTGTAGTATTAAAATGTGTAAGTTCTATGAATTGCTTTGAAAAAGGGTGGGATTTACAATTAAAAATTAATTTATTTTAATGGTGGCCTTCGCCATTTCTTAAAAAAAGTGCATGAAACTTGTACACTCTAATCTCATATATCATTATAATTTTTCTAAAATTTCAAACAAAATATAATAAACTCTTCAACTTTTTCAAATTTTAAAACAAAACTAATATTAAAAAATTATATTCTAAGAATATTTTAGTTAACTTTCAACTCTCATCTCATCTCAACTCAATTCACTATCTAAACCTCTCCTAAGACTATATCTAGCATTACTCATAAACTTTTTGGTATAAAATTTCTGTTTAGATCAAATATTTCTATAATCCTAAAAATATGCAAACCAATGAAAAAGTAATTCTCTTCTGTATTTTTTGGTATAAAAGAGTAATGCTATTCTATGCTCACCATTTTTTGGCTACACACATGGTGTGTGATGTGATTAAGACATTTGATCTCAAAGTGTTATAATTTTGAGAGACATGTAAATTTTATGATATTAAATATTATATGTGAAAAATATAAAACTCATAAGAAGTTTACATACTTATATCTATATTTCTTTAAATGATGAAAAATATTTGAATTCTTGACTTATTTCAACTCATTATAATAATTATTTGCTTCGCCCAATACCTTTAACACTCCCCCCCCCTCCCGGTGGTGCGGGAAGCTAAAACCTTAAACATACTTTACTTAATGGCTCATCTATTGTGCAATTTTATTTAAAATGACTAACAAGATGTTAAAATAAGATTTCTATTGGATTAGGTCAAAGCAATGCAAAATACATATGAGATAAAGTGTGTCTCTACATATAACATGCAGTTTTCATCTATGTAATTTTTTTTTTTATTTCTTTCTTTTTCCTAATCTTCCTTTATATTTCTCACATTTACGCTTTTATTTATAAAACATGAAAAAGTTACAATATTATTAGTGGAGAAGTTAATATTGGTCTGGCCCAAACTGGGGGCCCAAAGCCCATCATCCATAAATGACTCAAAAGAGTCATGTAGCTTAACGAATACCCTAGTCGCCCTATTTATTTGGAAGGGATAAATCTCACATTATGAATATGGACCACATCATAATTAGATAATTCTGACACGTCAAGGATAAACCTTTTATGGCTAAGCATGGTGCAAAGTTAATTAGTTTATAGTATTCATCCAATTTCTCCTTGCCTATATATAGAGGCAACAAGTAACATTCGATCGATCAGATTAAGCATTCTTGAATTATTATCTCTTACTATTACTGACTTAGTATCGGAGGTGTCACAGACGCACCACGTTGCTACTTAACGATTTGCAGGTTAATGATCACGACCGATGGTAGGACACATCCTTTACAGTGGCATCGTTTGTGAGATACTGTAATATGTGATTTTCATTTTTCATTGGACTTCAATGTGGTTCCCTCATGCCGATTGTGACACATTCTCAAACAACTCGTGAATCGGAAGTGACACTTGCAGACATGGAAATACGATTAGCAGCAATTGAAGAAAAGTTGAAGATGAGACATGGAAAACCTAAGAAAGGAGAACGAGGAACTCAAGCACCGCAACATTGAGCTCAGTGATGCTACCATACTTGGCCATAGCGAGCAGAGAGAAAGATAAGCACATAGCAATGGGGGAGTGAATGTGGAGGATGTGGAGAAAAGAAGTTTCATGACGAGCTATGCAGCCTAGCTGGCAAGTACGGGGAGATGGTGAAGAAGATGGGAGGAGCTTCCTCGGTGGAACAATTGTTGAACTGCATGGATTTGCCTTATAGCACAGAAGTAATGGTCGTGCTGCTCCCATTAAAATTTAAAGTGGCACAGATAGAGATGTATGATGGGTCCAAGGATCCAGTAGATCACTTAGAGAACTTCAAGGCACATATCGCACTCCATGGTTTCCCAAGAGAAATCACTTTTCGATCTTTTACCCTAACTCTGAGGGGAATGGCTAGAGGATGGTTTGGAATGCTTCGGTTGGGGTTGATTGATAGATTTGAAGAGTTAGCCAGACAATTATGAACACAATTTATGCCATCAGGAGGCGTAGTCGCCTATCGGCATACCTCCTGACTGTCAAATAGAGGGAAGAGGAGAGCCTAAAGACATACGTCACCCTCTTTAAGAAAGGTCTTCCCTTTAGGGGTTTTCATTGTGTCCTATAGGCCCACAATACTCCTAGTAGTTCCTCCGCCCATTCCCTTTTTTTGCCCACCAGTTTCTTCTTTAGAATTCCCAGCAATGCTTTGTTCATAGTTTCTTCCTATCCATTTGCCTGTGGGTGTTCTGAGGATGAATATTTGACCTGTATCTTTAGCTTGGTGCACCACTCGTAGTAATGCTCTAAATCAAATTGTCACTCATTATTGGAGACTATGCTTTGCGGAATCCCGTATCGACAAATGACATTCTTTGATAAGAACATCATCACGACTTTGGTCGTGATGGTAACCAAGGGTTCTGCTTTCGCCCACTTTGTAAAGCAGTCCACTGCTACTGAACTTGGCTCCACCTTTCCTGGATGGGAAGGGTCCAACTAGGTCAACCCCCCACTAGGCAAATGGCCAGGGGGCAGTTATAGAAGTTAGCTCCTCTGGGGGGGTGTGTGATAATGGGGTATATGCCTAACATTTAACGCACATTTTTACAAATTCTTTGGTGTCCTTGAGTGCATTGGGCTAGTACCATCCTACTCTTACCACCTTTCTGGCCAATGCCTTTGTTCCCCCAAAGTGGTTTTCGCATACCCCTTCATATATTTCAGCTAAGACGTACTATGCTTCTTGCAGCGAGATGCATTGTAGTAGAGGGGTGGAGAAGCCCCTCTTATAGAGGATCCCATCTACCTTTACGAATCTAGTCGCCCTTGATAAGTGTGATTTTTATGTGATTTTTATTACTCTATTATTTATAAAAAGTGTCATTTTTTCTTTAATACTATTGATTTTATTTTATTTGTATATATTTTTCTTTATTTTCTTGGATTTGAAGGAAAAAGAAGATTTAGTGCGAAAAGAAGGTATTTTGGTACAAAAGAAGAGACTATGGATCCAAACCAACGAAAAGCAGTGAGATCTGAAGAGAGCCGAGGAGAATCAATGGGGATCAGAATTAGCAACAAAAGTCAGGTGATGCGCGAGATATTTTACCTCTCCACGCTCTTTAGTTTGGAGAGGGCCGTGTGGTCTTTGTGACTTCCATGCCTATTCATTTGGAGAGGGTCGTGTGGTCTTTGTGACCTCCACGCCCATTCGTTTGGAGAGGACTGTGTGGTCTTTGTGACCTCCACGCTAGTCACGCTAGTTATATTCAGCTCACACGATATCTACTGAATCTTCTGAATCTTCCCGAGCTTCGCAATCAATCTGCTGACCACCAAATCCTTCAGAGCTCCACAATTTAAGCCGCATATTACTAAATCTTCCATTTTAGATAATCTCGTTATTCTTAATATAATTTATTTTATGTAAATATTTATTTTTAGAAACTATTTTTTCCAAATTTTTAGGCTAGATTATAGCTGCATTTATCTTGTTTCCGAATTTGAAGTTTTGACATCTATGTAATCCGGTCTTGTGAGATGAATAAAGGAGAGTGTCTGAGTTTTAGAGTCCAATAGTGCAGAGATTATTCTTTAAGTTTCTTTCGAGGAGGGGAGTGCCTTCCTTCTCTCTAAGGAGGAAGAGTAAGGTCCTAGTGCCTCTGTGTCTTCACAAAGGCTTAGTCTCATGCCCTGTGAGATTTAGTTTCTGTGTTCTTTGAGTGTTCCCTATTGCAGTTTTTGCATTTAAAGTAAATGGAGGAAGAGGATTTGGCAACACAATGGGAGAGGCTGCATCTCTCGAAGGAAGAAAGCTCCTGTTACCATGTCAAGCAGGAGAAAACAATAGAAGGTGGCGGGAGAGGGGAGAACTGTATTGTAGGGAAGGCCCTTACTCAAAAAGGAGTAAATAGTGAAGGTTTCAGAACCACGATGTCTCAAATTTGGAGGCTAGAGGGGTGGGTGTCCTTCAAGGAGTTGGGAGAGCAGTGCTTCCTAATTGAATTCCAGAAGAGGGGAGATAAGGAGAAAGTATTAAGTGGATGTCCATGGTTTTATGACAGGCATCTCTTCACTATGATGGAAGTGGACGAAACGATCTCTATTCATGCACTTCAGTTTCAGTTTGAACCATTCTGGGTGCAACTCCATAACCTCCCATTAGTAACAATGCATGAAGAGTTTGGGGAACAGTTTGTAGCATCTATTGGTCAGGTCATCAGGGTTGAAGCTGAGGCAGATGGACGTGCATGGGGGAGATGCCTCACAGTAAGGGTAGTTGTGGATCTTCACAAACCTCTTCCGAGAGGGAAATGGCTGAGTCTTGGTGAGAAACAACACTGGATTTCCTTCAAGTATGAAAGACTCCAAAGCTTCTGTTTCCAATGTGGGAAAATCTTTCACAAAGGAAAAAACTGTACAAGGCCGAGCACAGATCAACAAGGAGATCAACAAGAATCAAATCAGTTTGGTCCTTGGTTACGAGGCCAACCAAGGAATACAAACATTTTCGACTGTCGAAAATATGGTGGTTCTAAGGGTGGCGACCACCACAACAGCGAACAACAGGAACAGAGAGGCTGCAATTTCAAGTAGGGAGGCATGGTAGGAAAAAAGAGTATGGTCTCAGCAAGAAATGAGGGTGAAGGTTCCCAAGGAGTCAAATCTCAACTGCTTACAGAGGGGAAAAGTGCAAAGATGGTCTTCAAGGTGGTTACCTTGGGAATCCGGTTAAGTTTCAAGATGAAGAACCTCTCCGAGATACCATGCAAACATTCCACGCGCATGGAAGTATGTTGTTCGAAAGGACACAGGGAGCTAGCAAGGGATTGGAGTAGGAGCTTGACACAACACAGGAGGCACAGTACACAGTAGAAGAAACTATGTTTCAGTTGACTAAGCCTAGAAATCAGGAAGCATTAAAAAGGAGTGGTTTGGCTTCTATTGATAGTCAAACTGGCCCCAGGAAACAAGGACCCAGTAAGGAGATGGTGTCAGACAGCATGGAGGTTGTTAGTGAGGGTCTAGGTACTGTAAGAAGGTGGAAAAGAAAAGCTCGGGAAAGGCCCCTCAACACAGGAAGCAATGAGAGTCCATACTTGGCTAATTCTTCAACCAAAGTGGATAGAACTAAATACCAGAGGAGCTGCAAATGGAGAATAACAGCTTCTGAGGTTTTCCTTTCAAAAAGATCCAAGAAGGATGAAACAACAAAAGAGTATAACTCTTTCAAGGCAGAGGTTAGGTCCTAGCCTTGCCATGATTCATGAGCATATTGGTGTGGAACTGCCGAGGGCTTGGGAACCCTCGGACAGTGAGTGTCCTTAGAAACTTAACTAAGGAAAAGTGTCACCTCCTAGTTTTTCTAGTGGAAACTAAGTGCAGAAACAGAAGAATGGAAGAGATTAGGAGGAGTTTGAAGATGGACGGATGTTATGGTGTGGATAGTGTGGGACTAAGTGGAGGTATTGCCCTCTTATGGAAAGAAAAATGGCAGGTCAAAATTATAAACTACACTAGATGGCACATTAGTGCATCAATCCAGGAAGAGGACAATGGACCCATTTGGCAATTTATAGGCTTCTATGGGCACCCTGACACTAGTAAAAGGAGCAGCAACTGGCAACTTTTGAAAATGTTAAAACCAACTATTCCGATGGCCTGGCTATGCACTGGTGACTTTAATGAGATCCTTCACCAAGAGGATAAAATGGGAGGGGCCAGTAGACTTTATAAACAGATAGAGGATTTCAGGCAAGCAGTTGAGTTTTGTGACCTTAATGAGATTTTATCAAAGGGGCTGAGTTTTACCTAGGCAAATAACAGGGAAGGCAGGTTGTTCACAAAGGAAAAAATAGATAAAGCTCTAGGCAACAAGAAGTGGAATGAACTTTATAATCAAAGCTCGTGTACTGCACTTGCTGCAGTGAAATCTGATCATTCACCCCTCATCATTGATTTATGTAACACAAGCTATGATAGAAGGAGGAGGAGAAGGGTGTTTCGGTATGAGATGGCATGGGAACTAAAAGAAGAGTGTCACAATGTTATTAATAAAGCATGGAAAAAGGATGGTGAATTAGGCTGTGAGGCTAGCATTCTGAGGAAACAATTGGGTAGATGCCAACAGGAGCTAATGATCTGGAAGCAGGAAAGCAGAAAACAAGATCACTTGGCCATCACACAAGGTCAACAAAGAATTGGTGTTCTCCAAGAGACTGGAACAGGCTACCATATAGAAACAATACAACAAATCCAAAAGGAAGTGATAACATCCATGACAGAAAGTGACCTCAAGTGGTGTCAAAGGGCTAAACAACATTGGCTCAAGGCAGGGGACAAAAACACTAAATTTTTTCACATGCAGGCCAATCAAAGGAGGAAGACCAACACAATCAAGTGTGTTGAGGACTCACAAGGAAGAACTGTTATTGAGCAGTCAGAAATTGGGGATGTTTTCACAGGTTATTTCTCTTCCCTTTTTACTTCTACGCACCCTACAGACTTTGAGAATTGTTTGTATGCACTGGACACTAAGCTGGACAATGAGATGAAGGAATGGCTTCTGAAGCCTTTCACTAGAGAGAACATAACAGAAGCCATAATGCAAATGAACCCACTTGGTTCTCCTGGCCCGGATGGATTCCCTACTCGGTTCTACCAAAAACATTGGGGGGTGGTGAGTGAGCAAGTTTGTAACTATGCTCTAAAAGTTTTAAACCAAGGGGGCTCTCTTAAGGAGGTGAATGATACGTTTATCTCCCTCATCCCTAATGTAACAAGCCCCAGACGAGTTATTGATTACAGACCCATCAGTCTGTGTAATGTGCTGTATAAAGTGGTATCTAAAACTATAGCAAACAGACTTAGTTATTCTTCCCAAGCTCATATCTTTAAATCAAAGTGCCTTTGTTCCTGGAAGGCTCATAACTGATAACACCCTTTTAGCCTATGAAATTCTTCATTCTATGAACTCAAGAGTGAGTGGGAAAAGAGGCGAAATGGCCCTCAAATTAGATATGAGCAAGGCCTATGATAGGGTGGAGTGGCTTTTTGTGGAGGCTGTTATGACTAAGATGGAATTCCCTGAGTATTGGATTAAGTTGATTCAGGGCTGCCTCAGTCCAGTCTCCTATTCGATCTTTGTTAATTGTGAACCCCATCAGATTTTTTGGCCTTCAAGAGGGCTGAGACAAGGAGATCCAATCTCCCCCTACCTTTTTATTCTCTGTGCAGAAGCTCTCACCTCCCTCTTAAATAAAGCTGAGGCTAGTGGGGGATTAACTCCAGTTCCTATTGGTAGAGGTCCAGACTTAGTTAACCACCTCTTCTTTGCAGATGACAGCCTTGTTTTTTGCCAAGCAAATCCTGAGGAACTTACAGCAGTGGTTGACATCCTTGAACTCTATGAGAAAGCCTCGGGACAAATGTTAAACAAGGAGAAATCTTCTATCTTTTTCAGCAAAAATACAGGCCCTGAGATCAAATAGCAAATTTTACAGCAGGCTGGTGTTAAATCCTCTAGCAACTTTGAGAAATACTTAGGCCTTCTTGCCTTGGTGGGCAGAGCTAAGGTTGCTTCTTTTCATTCTCTTGTTGATAGGACCTGGTCTAGAATCACAAATTGGTGAAACAGGTTCCTCTCTGCTGCAGGTAAAGAGGTTCTTCTCAAAGCTGTTCTTCAAGCCATCCCTACCTATGCAATGGGTATGTTCCTGCTACCAGCTTCCATAACTAGAAAGCTTAACTATCTGCTAAGAAAATTCTGGTGGGGCTTCAATGAAGACACCTCTAAAATCCAATGGGTCAACTGGAAATAGCTCAGTTATGGCAAGGATTTAGGTGGCCTCAGTTTTAGAGATCTGAAGAGATTTAATTTAGCCTTATTTGCCAAGCAAGGCTGGAGGCTCTTACAGAACCCAAACTCACTGGTGGCAAGGTTATTAAAACAGAAGTATTTCGCTAAGGAGGATTTTCTAGAGGCTCGGCTTGGATCAAGACCTTCTTTTGCTTGGAGAGGAATTCATGCAGGGATATGCCTGTTAAAGGAAGGCCTTGTGTGAAGGATTGGGAATGGAAGACAGGTGAACATATGGAATGATAAGTGGGTTCCATCCTCCCCATCTCATAATGTGCAATCAATCAGAGAAGCAAACTGTTGGTGTGAGAGAGTCAGTGACCTTATTGATCCCAATCTGAAAGTATGGAAGGATCATCTCCTTCTTGAACTCTTCTCTCAGGAGGAAATTGATCACATCAAAGTAATTCTCATTAGTTTGGGTGGGCGAGAAGATAAGCTAGCATGGAAATTTACAACCAATGGTCTCTTTACTGTTAAGTGGTTACCATCTCAGCAAAGAAATGGAAAGTATGCTAGAAGGAGAAACCTCAGTCAAAGCTAAGGAAACTCAAGCCTGGAAGACCATTTGGAGATTAAAGGTTACTCCTGGAACTAAAATGTTCCTATGGAGAGCATGTAAGGAAGCTCTTCCAACATTAGCTAATCTGAGGAGCAGGAAAATTGTAGAGCAGAGTACCTGTTTGATCTGTGAACAGGAACCTGAAACACCTGACCATGTCCTGTGGAGTTGCAATGTTGCTAAAGATGTATGGAGCCAAAGTAAAAGGAAGGTGCAGAAGATGTCCATGCATAGTGATTTGGTGTTTGACATATGGTCGAGATTAGTAAAGTCTCTCAGCCCAGTAGAACTTGATGAGGTAGCAGTCACAATGAGGGGACTATGGTCTCAGAGAAACGATGTTGTTCATGGAAAGGATCTCAGACACCCAACGACAGTGCACAACAAGCCATGGCAGAAATCTCTTCATATAGAGAGGTTCTCAAAGAGGGTCAAGGGGTCATTACCAAAGCACAAGTAGGGGTCCATAGGTGGACCAAACCCGAGATAGGATCACTCAAGGTTAACTGGAATGCTGCTGTGAAGATGCAAGAAGGGAGAATTGGAATAGGGGTCCTGGCTAGAGATCATAACGGACAAGTCATGGGATGCATGAGAGCAAACAGACTCTTTAAAGGTGGACCTTTCGATGCGGAAGCTTATGGTATTCTACTGGCTACTGTGTTCTACAAAGAAATGGGCCTAACACCTCTCTATCTTGAGGGAGACTCGAAGCAAGTAGTGGGTGTACTCAAACAACAAAAAATGAATAGGAGTTTGGGAGGTTGTCTAGTAAAAGATGCAAGGAGGGTCCTGAACTCATATACTTCTTGGTCTGTCTCACACATATACCGTGATGCCAATATGGCAGCCCATTACTTAGCAAAGGAAGCCCTTGAATCCGCTGAGGATGTGTACGATCTTGAACTTTGTCCTTCATGTATTCTTTCTGTGGTAACAAAATATATGGAGTAGCTATGTATCTTGTCTCATGCAATGTGATTTTGTAAGTGTTTTCAATTTGATTAATGAGATCAGTGTTTTATTCAAAAAAAAAAAAAAAAGTTTCTTTCGAGGAGGGGATCTGGAGGGTAGAGGCTAGAGCCGTATGCTTCATCAACCGACTCTAACAAAGAACACTAGTTTTATTCTTTTTCTTTTCAAGTTCATTATGAACTAATTTTATTTTCTGGAGTTTTGATGTAGTCTAGCATTGAACACACAATTTATATTCTAAGTTATCGTATTTTCAATATTTTCATGATTGAGTATTTATTCCTTATTCTTAATGCTTGCAAGTTTTTAGCTAATTATTGTTCGATCTATTGAATCGCAATGAGACTGAGTGGTGATTTGTGATTAAAGCTCTAGGATTAAATACCATCAATTGAGCGAAAGTAGAGATACTTTACTGGGGTTATTGTGATTTTCAAGAAAATCTCAAAGAATTTAATGAGTCTCCAATTAGTTAATTCACATAGAGATATGGAGTTATTAGTTGAAGATATTTTTGGTATTGTTTAAGAGAAAATATTGAATAGTTAAGGGATTTTTATCATCAACTTGGAATAATTTGAATTCTATAACAAGGAAGAATAAATTGTGTTGGATTTGCTAGGTAAAATCAAACGTTTTAGATCTATTCTTATTATCTTTAAAATCTTATTTTTAATACCATTTTCTTCAGTTTAAGTTAGATATCTTTAAGTTTTGGTTTTTCAAATAGTAATTAATTTAGTAAATTTCAATACTCAATAGTATAATTATTCATTATGGGTTCGACATCCATTTTCTTTAAAACACTTTACTACTTGTTATAATTATGTGCACTTGCAGATATTTTCAGCACGATAAGTTTTTGGTGCCGTTGCCGGGGAATTAGTTATTTGTTATTGATATTGATACTAACTAGATTTTTACTACTTTGGATTTTATTTTATTGATTTAAATTAGATCTCAGTTTGATTCTCATTTTCAAGAATTAGAAGTGCAAGTCCCGATCTAAATCATTAGAGCATACACTTTTCGATCCTGAGATTGAAAGAATCTTACGTTGGATTAATAAAGAGAAAAAGAAAGAGGTCGCCACATCTATATTTAATATGGCCAACCATGAGCACAAGGCGTTAAGAGACTATGCTATGCCCTCTGTTAATGGGGTGACATCTAGTATAAGGCGGCTAGCTATACAAGCCAATAATTTTGAGATCAAGCAGGCCATCATTCAAATGATTCAACAAACTGTCCAGTTTAAGGGGCTGTCACAAGAGGATCCTAATGTCCATATTGTAAATTTTCTAGAAATTTGTGATACTTTTAAACATAACGGAGTGACAGATGATGCGATTCGATTGAGACTTTTTCCTTTCTCACTTAGGGAAAAAGCAAAAGTTTGGTTGAACTCTTTGCCGCCCAGCATCATAACCACCTAGGAGGAGTTGACACAAAAATTCTTAGCAAAATATTTCCCTCCAACCAAGATAGTGAAGTTAAGGAATGATATCACTACCTTCACCCAATTTGAGGGTGAATCATTATATGAGGCATTGGAGAGATACAAGGATTTATTGCACAAGTGTCTACATCACGACCTCCCAACCTGGCTTTAAGTACATACATTTTACAATGGTTTGGGACTCAAGAAAGACAGCTGGAGTTTTTTAACTTGATTATATTACCACATTGGCGGCCCAGATGTCAAATCTATCACAACAACTAGGTAAGATGAACATTAATGCTATTCAAACTAATGTTGTTTGTGATCATTGCGCAGGAAGTCATTCAAGTGTAGATTTCCAAGTAGGGAATCCTTTTGCCCAATCGAGTTATGAACATGCCCATTACGTGTCCAATTTCCAAAGTCAGAATAATCCTTATTCAAACACGTTCAATCCTGGATGGAGAAATCACCCTAACTTTTCATGGAGCAATAATCAAGTGCCGGCTAGACCACCTCAACAGTTTCCACACCAAGAGAAGAAGCTAACACTTGAAGAGATGATTATGTAGTACATGCAAAAGATTGATATGGTGATCCAAAACAACTTGGCTTCAATCCGCAATCTTGAGGAGCAAATCAGTCAGTTCTCAAACATGCTTACTGAGAGGACAACAGGGACTTTACCAAGCAACACTGTGACCAATCTGAAGGAACATGTCAAAGCCATAACATTGAGAAGTGATATGAACAGCCACAAACTGTAAATACTGAGTGAGATGTAGAAGCTGCTGAAAATGTGGAGTTCGAGAAGAAGGAAGCTGAGTTCGAGGTGAAAGAAGCAGAGCGGGATGTGACCGACTAGCAAGCTTAAATTACTAAGGAGAATAAAGGGGTCGCAAAAGCCAAGAAATCCAGGGAGTTTGTATTTGAAACTTATTCTCATTCAATTTATGATCCACCAATCCATTTTCTGCAGAGATTAAGAAAAAATAAGATTGATAATCAGTTCTCTAAGTTTATGAGTATATTTAAGCAACTACATATTAATATTTCTCTCATTGAAGCTTTAGAGCAAATGCCTAAATATGCAAAATTTATGAAGGATATATTATCAACAAAAGGAAGTTGGAGGAGCATGAGACTGTAATGCTGACCAAGGAGAGCAGTGCAATTTTAGAAAAGAAGCTGCTGCCTAAGTTGAAAGATCTAAGGAGCTTCATGATCCCTTGCACTATAGGAAATTCCTATTTTGATAAACTTTTATGTGACTTAGGGGCAAGTATTAATCTAATGCCTTTCAATGTTTTCAGGAAACTAGGTCTTGGAGAAGTAAAGCTGACCACCATCTCTCTACAGTTGGCAGACAAATCTATTAAATACCCAAGAGGACTCATTGAGGACGTACTGATAAAAGTTGATAAGTTCATCTTCCCGACCGACTTCATTGTGCTTGAAATGGAGGAGGATGAGGAGATCCCTTTGATACTGGGCCGACCTTTCCTTGCGACGGGGAGAACCTTAATTGATGTCCAGTGGGGGAAACTCATTTTGAGGGTCGGTGAAGAGCAGGTCACTTTTGATGTATTTAAATCTAAGGAATTCCTTAATGAGGTACGTTCTTGTTTTCAAATAAGCGACCGAGATGTGGTCATGGCCAGCGAGACTTTTGGAGCTGAATTCCAAAGTTACCACTTGAGGTATGTCTTACTCACTCTACATCTATTAAATCTGAAGATGAAGAGGTTAGGGAGTGTGAGAGATATTTGGAAGTTACACCATCCCTTTCTCCTTCAATAAAACCAAAAGTGGAAGAGCTAAACTCATCTTAGCCAACATCTCCAAGTAAGGAACCACCCAAGCTTGAACTTAAACCACTTCCATCAAATTTAAGGTATGCTTTCCTAGGCCAGGACTCTACTTTTCCAGTTATTATTAGTAGTTCCTTGAGTGATATAGAGGAAGAGAAGTTGTTGAAAGTCTTGCAGGAATACAAGATGGCCTTGGGTTGGACCATCTTGGACATCAAAGGAATCAGTCCTTCAATTTGCATGCACAATATTTTAATGGAAGATAATTTTAAACCAATTGTCCAACCCATGAGGATATTGAATCCATCGATGCAAGAAGTGGTGCACAAAGAGGTATTGAAGCTTTTCGATGCCAGGATCATTTATCCAATCTCAGATAGTGCATGGGTAAGTCTAGTGCATGTCGTCCCAAAGAAAGGAAGGATAACTGTGATCAAGAATGACAACAATGAACTCATACAAACGAGGACGATCACGAGATGACGAATATGCATAGACTATCGAAGACTGAATGATGCAATTGGAAAAGATCAGTTTCCCTTACCATTTTTTGATTAGATGCTAGAAAGACTTGTTGGCCACGCTTACTACTATTTTCTAGATGGATATTCCAGTACAATCAAATAGCCATTGCACCCGAGGATCAAGAGAAGACCACTTTCACCTATCCTTATGACACTTTTGCATATAGGCACATGCCTTTTGGTGTTTGCATTGCGCCAGCCACTTTCCAAATATGCATGATGTCCATCTTCTCAGACATGGTGGAAAATGTTTTAGAAATCTTCATGGATGACTTCTTGGTTTTTGGTCACTCTTTTGATAATTGTTTATCTTATTTATCTTTGGTTTTGTAGAGATGCAAGGAGACAAATATTGTTTTAAATTGGAAAAAATGCCACATCATGGTCAAGGAGGGAATAGTACTTGGCCACCACATTTCCTTCAAGGGAATTGAGGTTGACTATGCAAAGATAGAAGTTATTGACAAACTCCCACCATCGACCAATGTGAAGGGCGTGAGAAGTTTCTTAGGTCACGCTGGGTTCTATCGTCAGTTTATCAAGGATTTTTCCCAAATTACTAAACCTCTTTACAATCTGTTGATTAAAGATACTCAGTTTGAGTTTTATGATGAATGCTTGCATGCTTTTAAAACATTGAAAAAGAAATTAATTTCAGCACCGATCATTGTATCACCGGATTGGAATTTACATTTTGAATTAATATGTGATGTTACCGATTATGCTAAAGGGGCTATTTTGGGGCAGAGAAAAGATAACATTTTTCATGTTATTTATTATGCAAGTCGGACCTTAACAGAAGCTCAACTTAATTATGTTACTACTGAAAAAGAATTGTTAGCAGTTGTGTTTGCTTTTGACAAATTTCTTTCTTATTTGATAGGTTCAAAGGTGGTCGTCTACACCGATCACTCAGCTTTTAAATACTTGCTGTCAAAGAGGGATGCCAAACCAAGACTGTTAAGATGGATTTTGCTATTACAGGAGTTTGATTTAGAAATAGAAGATAAGAAAGGTACCGAGAATGTAGTGGCTGACCACTTAGCTTGTCTTGAGCTTAAAGACACGGCTGGTGAGGAGAAATTCCCAATTAGTGAGACCTTCCCGGACGAGCAATTAATGGCTATACAAGTCATTCCATGGTATGCCAACATGGTAAATTATTTGGTGTCCAGAATTCTACCAGCCAAGATGACATATCAACAAAAGAACAGTTCTTCTCCAACTTGAAATGTTATTTTTGGGAGGAACCTTTCTATATCGGCATTGCGTGGACTAGATAATCAGGAGATGTGTGCTTGAGGAGGAGATGGAGAGCATACTTAGACATTGCCTCTCATTGGAAGTGGGTAGCCACTTTGGTGGAGCAAAAAAGGTAGTGAAAGTTCTACAATGCGACTTTTATTGGCTGACTATTTTTAAAAACTCTTTCAATTTTGTTAATTTAGCTGATCATTGTCAAAGGGTTGGAAACATTTCTAAGAAACATGAGATGCCTTTAAACAATATTTTAGTGATTGAATTATTTGATGTTTGGGGTATAGATTTCATGGGTCCTTTTCCATCCTCATATTCTAACAAATTTATTTTGGTTGCTGTAGATTATGTCTCCAAATGGGTGGAAACGGTCACCTTACCAACCAATGATGCTAGGGTCGTAGTAAATTTCTTGCGGAAAAATATTTTTTCCCGATTCGGCACTTTGATGGCCATAATCAGTGATGGCAAGAAGCATTTTTGCAATCGCCAATTTGAAGACTGACTAAGTATGGAGTTACCCATCACGTGGCGACACCATACCATCCTCAAACGAGCAGCCAGGTCGAAGTGTCTAATCTGGAACTGAAGCGCATACTGGAGAAGGCTGTGATTATCTCTCGGACAGATTGGGCGAGAAGGTTAGATGATCCGTAATGGGCCTATAGGACAGCATTTAAAACACTGATTGGGATGTCGCCTTATCGACTCATTTATGGACAAGCCTATCATCTACCTGTGGAGCTAGAACACAGAGCCTCTTGGGCTACGAGGACACTGAACTACTTCGATTTACAAGCTGCTGGCGAGAAGAGAATATTGCAAATTCGAGCATTCGCAATGATGCTTATGAGAATGCTCAGATTTACAAAGATAAAACTAAAAGATGGCATGACAAGCATATTCTAAGAAGGGAATTCAAAGTCGGGCAGAAAATTTTATTATTTAACTCAAGACTTCAACTCTTCCTAGGAAAGCTGCGCTCTCGATGGTCGGGACTGTATATGGTGACCTGTGTCTTTCCCTATGGGGCAGTTGAAGTCCATCACGAGACAAAAGGCACATTTAAAGTAAATGGACAGAGATTAAAACCCTATGTGGATGGAGACTTTAACTCGGAAAAGTGTTCCATCGATCTCGCCAATAATAAATGATGAGAGGATAATGTCTAGCTATAGACTTTAAATAAAGCGCTTTTGGGAGGCAATCCAAGTTTTTCTTTTATTTGATTTCTTTTGCTTAATATTATTCCTTTGCTTTCATCATGCACGAATGAAAAGGCGAGGAGATCTCCAAGGAGTACACGGCTGCACCTTCAAGGAAAATTTTCAATTGATAGAACTGGAAAAAAAAATCAGGGGAGCATCTCTTACCTTCTCTCATTCTTTGCTTTAGTTTTTCTTCATTTTTTCCATTGAGGACAATGTGATATTTAAGTTTGGAGGAAAGAAAATTCTTTTATTTATTTCAAAATAATAATAATAATAATAATGATAATGATGATGATGATAAAAACAGTATGGTTTGATGAATAAAAAGCCTATGATAAGAATATGATTGAAATTGATTATAATTTTTAGGAAAAATTCTCATTTCTTAAGTCTAGTTGTTAATTCTTTACTTGATCTTACTTAATTTGATATCCTTTATGTTCAATGAATGCTTATAATGATCATTAAGTGTTTTACATACCTAGAGAAATTTTATGTGAATTTGTACGGTCTCAACTTACTCCAGAACTTATTTGATTACACTCAAGGTAAAATCCTAGACAAAATATTACTGGGAAAATGATTAAGGTATTCTTTGGACCAATTGAGCCTTTGAAGCTTACCTGTTTATTATCGTTATCCCTAGCCATCCCTTTGAGCTTTATTGAATTATATTTTGACCTTATATTTTTCTTTCTTATAAACCTCATATTCCCTACCCTATTTGAGCTTAAACACTGATTTCTTTACCTTTCAAGAGAACTAAGTTTACACAAAATTATAGACTCACAAGGGCATGAAAGTAAAGAGAGTTAGAAGGTCTATAAGTAAAGTTAATTATAACAATATTATCAAAATCATAAGTTTGGGGGTGTGAAAAGTCAACTCGTTTACTGTGTGGCCAACAAGAAAAGGCCGACGAGAGTCATCTACTAAGGCAGTCGAAAAGGTATGGAATATTTCTACACAAAAAAGAAAATGAAAGAAAAGAAAATATCCGACTTGCCAAATAGAGGGGTAAAGAGAGAGATACTTGAAAGTACAATAAAGAGAGGTATGTTGAGAGATTTATAATGATTGAGAATATATGTTAGAAGTGAGAATGCTCTATTTGTTCTGTTGTGTTCAAACTTAAATTCTCTTGCTTTGTTTGAATCCTACATTTTCTTTGTAGCCCGACCCTAGCCTTACATTACAAGCTTAATAAAAACCTATTGATCCCTGGTGATAGTTTTTGTTGTACATTGGTGGAGAGTGATTTGAAAAGCAAGCCTATGGTATTTTTAGAGATCCATTATTTATTATTTGTTTGCATAAAACTATCTAAAAAGCTATTGATAAAGTGAGGCTGATAGGTATGCTTGAATGTGAGGATGGATAACGTGGTAAAATTGTGTTTTGAATTAACTTTTGGGACTTGATTGATCGTGAATGATTCCTTTAAATTACAGACTTTATGCAATCTTTGAGGCAATAAATTTTATGAATCAAACCAGTGCTGGTTTAATTGTCTTTCTTTTCTTCTTTGCTCGAGGGTGAGCAAAGCTTAAGTTTGAGGATATTTGATAAGTGTGATTTTTTTGTGATTTTTATTACTCTTTTATTTATGAAAAGTGTCATTTTTCCTTCAATACTATTGATTTTATTTTATTTCTATATATATTTCTTTATTTTCTTAGATTTGAAGGAATGGGTAGATTTAGTGATAAAAGAGGGCATTTTGGTACTTAAGAAGAGACTATGGATCTAAACTGACGAAAGATGGTGAAATTTGAAGAGAGCTAAGGAGACTCAATGGCGATCAGAATTGGTGACAAAATTCAGGCGATGAGCGAGATATTTTATCTCTCCACGCCCGTTAGTTTGGAGAGGGTCGTGTGGTCTTTGTGACCTCCACTCCCGTTTGTTTGGAGAGGGCCGTCTGGTCTTTGAGACCTCCACGCCCGTTAGTTTGGAGAGGGCCGTGTGGTCTTTGCAACCTCCACTCCCGTTCGTTTGGAGAGGGCCGTGTGGGTTTTGTGATCTCCCCGCCCGTTTGTTTGGAGAGGACCGCGTGGTCTTTGTGACGTCCACGCCAATTATATTCAGCGCACATGACATCTACTTGGTGGGACCCTTCCGAGTTCTGCAATCAATCTGTTGACCAACCAATCCTCTTGTGCTCTGCAATTCAAGCCCCATATCACTGAATCTTCAATTTTAGATAATCTTATTATTCTCGAGATAATTTCTTTTATTCTAACATTTATTTTTAGAAACTATTTTTTTTCATATTTTTAGGCTAGATTGTAGCTGCATTTATCTGTTTCTGTGTTTGAAGTTTTGAAATTTATTTAATATCGTCTTGTGGGATAAATAGAGGAGAGTCTGAGTTAGAGAGTTTGAGTTTTAGAGTCCAATAGTGCAGAGATTATTCTTTAAGTTTCTTTCGAGGAAGGGATCTGGAGGGCAGAGGCTAGAGTTATATGCTTAATCAACCGACTCCAACAAAGAATACTAGTTTTATTCTTTTTCTTTTCAATTTCATTATGATCTAATTTTAGTTTCTAGAACTTTGATGTAGTCTAGCATTGAACACACAATTTATATTCTAAGTTATCGTATTTTCAATATTTCAATCTTAATGCTTGAGATTTTCTAGCTAATTATTTTTCGATCTATTGAATCGCAATGAGACAGAGAGATGATTTGTGATTAAAACTCTAGGATTAAGCACCATTAGTTGAGCGAAAGTAGAGATACTTTACAGGGGTTGGTGTGATTTTCAAGAAAAATTCAAAGAACTTAATGAGTTAAATTCACATAGAGATGTGAAGTTATTAGTTGGAGATATTTTTGGTATTGTTCGAGAGAAAAATATGGAATAGTTAAGGAATTTTTATCTTCAATTTGGGATAATTGGAATTCTAAAACAAGAAAGAATAAATTGTGCAGGATTTGGTAGGTGAAATCAAATGCTTTAGATCTATGCTTATTATCTTTAAAATCTTAATTTTAGTGCTATTTTCTTCAGCTTAATTTAGGTAATCTATTTTTCGAATTTCGGTTTTCCAAATAGTAATTAATTTGGCAATTTCAATACTCTATTCCCTGTGGGTTCAACATCCGTTTTCTATAAAAAAAACTTTACTACTTGTTATGATTTTGTGCACTTGCAGATATTTTTAGTACAAAACCTTATTATGCAGGATCTGGCCACGTAGCCCGTTCATGGCTGAATTGGCTAGAAGGACCTTCTTTACCCTAAGAGAGTTCATTGATAGGGTAGATGACTTCGTCAACGTTGAAGATCCATTACAGGCTCTTGTAGAGCCAAGAAAAAGGGAGCCGGAGGCGGAACACAAAGGCAGTTCGGGAGACATGGAAGCTGCATCGAACCACCAAGACTGGAGGCATGAAAGGCGACCAGAGCATAATACCCAACTCATCCACAATAATTTGAACGTGCAAGAAAAGGAAGAGTTAGGAAGGGAATACCTCCAACCTAGAATCGGTAGGCACTATTGTAAATTCCATCAAACAAGCTCACACAGGACAGAGGATTGCATGACCATGAAGAAGAGAGTGACCAAGCTGCGGGCACTGGAGAGCTTGAACGAATGGTCGCGGAGTGGGCAAAACCTAAACGATGATTTAAGAGAGGACACAACCCTCATAGAAGCAGCAACCCAGATAGGAAACGCCCATCGAGGGAAGACACCTGTAATAATAACAGGGACAGGGCTCCTCATAATAATGATAGGAACCGGGCCCTTAGGCGAAATAAGAGCAATAGCATGTAGATTCGCTGAGGGTGGCGCATCCTCATCTTGCAGAAGAGCGCATGCTAGAAGGGCAAGATACGAAGAAATTTATGTAGCAGACAGGTTGCCTAAGCACCAAAAACTTGATGGCTCAGGAACTATCTCTTTTGGAGAAGATTGTGAAGGAGTGTTGTACCCTCATGATGATGCACTAGTGGTAACCCTCCTGGTCACTAATTACACTACCAGGCGCATCCTCATTGACAATGGGAGCTCAGTAAATATATTATTTTGGGAAGCTTTTGTAAAGATGGGCATAGACGCCACTAAGCTGAGACCCTGGCCGACATTGCTGAAGGGCTTCTTTAGGGATAAGATCCAACTAGTAGGCGCCATTACCCTCTCGATCAAGGTGGAAAAATGGATGTGTACCGCGACCACCATGACTGATTTCTTAGTCGTGAAGGCACCCTACTCGTATAATGCTATACTGGAGCGACCAACATTGAACAATCTCATGGCAGTTACGTCCACGTACCACCTCAAGATAAAGTTCTCAACTGAAGGTAAGTGGGGGAACGACGATGTGAGTATGCCCTAGCATGAGAATGTTATGTGCAGGACCTGAGGAGTAAAGGGGGAGAAATATACACTATCAAGGGCGGCGACGACCAGGCTACCTAAGAGGGTCAGAGCACATTGGCCCCACCCCCACGGTCCTTCTGGACAGGGGTGTAGAGGTGAGGGATGAGCAAAACCTACAGCCAGCAGAGGTGAATGAGCCCTTGGAGATTGTAACGTTATACCCAGATCGCCCCAATGTAATAATGCGGATTGGAACTAAGATCCTTCCAGAAGACTGAGAGGCCTTAAAGCAATTGTTAGTAGAGCACCGGGATGTATTCGTTAAAATAAGCCCGTGATTGACAACGATGTTATTGAACACTGATTGTGTGTGGACCCCATGCACAGAAAGGTGTGTAAAAAAAGAAAATTGTTCAGCACGAAGAAATACATAGCCATTGTTGAGGAATTAGAATGCCTGCTCGTTGTAGGGTTCATCAAGGAAGCCCATTATCCCAAATGGCTATCCAATGTTGTCCTAGTAAAGGAGGCAAACAGGAAATGCAAAATGTGCATAGACTTCACTGACCTAAACAAAGCCTACCCAAAAGATAGCTTCCCTTACCATGAATTGATGTCATCACGGACACCACTACAGGTCACAAGATGTTGAGCTTTATGGAGGCCTATTCAAGCTATAATCAAATCCAAATGTACCCAGCACACGAAGAAAAGACCTCATTTATCACAGACTTGGTTGTATTGCTACCAAGTCTTACCATTTGTCCTGAAGAACGTAAGGGAAACTTGCCAGAGGTTGGTCAACCAGATATTTAAAAACCAAATAGGGTGGACCATGGAAGTTTACGTAGATGACCTGTTAGTTAAAAGCAAAGAGCCTGCCCAACATCTGGCCGACCCAAGGGAAGTGTTCACAGTACTACTGCAGTACAAGATGAAGCTGAACTAGTCAAAGTACGTATTTGGAGTAGGGTTAGGTAAGTTTCTGGGGTTTATTGTGTCAGAAAGAGGAATTAAAGCCTCCCCCAAAAAATTGAAGCAATTATGAACATGAAGGCACCAAAGAGCCTAAATGGCACGCAACGGCTGGCGGTAAGAATATCAGCCTTGACCAGGTTCGTATCCAGATCCACAGACAAATGCCTCTCCTTCTTTAGGGTATTGCAAAAGGTACACTCCTGGAACGACTAGTTTGATGAAGCTTTCCAAAGGCTGAAGCAACATTTAACCAATCTGCCACTTCTGAGGCAACCTATAGAAGGAGACACACTCTATGCGTACCTTGTGGTATCCCTCCTCGCCGTTTCAGTCATCCTTGTCAAGGAAGGAGTGGTGCAACTGCCCATGTACTACACAAGCTGCACTCTAAGGGGAGCAGAAGTCAGGTTTTCATGAAGAGAGTTGTTAGTGTTTGCCTTGGTGACAATAGCCAGGAGGTTACGCTCGTGCTCCAGACCCACTCAATCGAAGTACTCACAGAAAGCCCACTGGTCAAGGTGTTGGAGAGACCAGACAGCTCGAGGAGATTAGTCAGGTGGTCAATCAAACTCAGTGAGTTTGACATCAAGTACTTGCCTGGGAAGGCCGTGAAAGGGCAGGTGTTGGTGGATTTTATTACCAAACTCTCAGGTTTCTCACCTGAAATGGTTTTCTCCCCGACAGGAAAATCATGGGTCCTTTTTGTGGATGGCTCTTCTTGGCATGTTGGTGGGGGGGGGGGATAGGAGTCCACATAATCAATGATGAAGGGTAGGAGCATTGTTAGATGGTGAGGTTCACATTCAAAACCACTAATAATGAAGCAGATATGAGGCACTAGTAGCAGGGCTCTCAGTGGTCGAAGCATTGGGGGCGACCGAGGTAGTAGTGAAGTTAGAGTCACAAGTAGTAGTCAACCAGGTGTTGGGAACATATGCCACCAAGGGGGAAAACTGAAGAAATACTTGAATCGAGTCTGGGAGGTGCGAGGCTGATTTTCCTATTTTAGCATATCACAAGTGCCTAGAGAAAGTAAAGAAGTGGCGAATAGGCTGGCGCGTATAACCTTGGGGATGGAGGACTCCCCCCTCCCTTCAGAAGTCGAGAGAATGAGAATAGAAGTCCTAGAGATAGCACCAGAAATCTACATGATAAGAAGTAATGAACCCGAGTGGGTAGGCAACATCATCAAGTATCTGGATGCGGGTGAACTCCCTGAGGGAAAAAAAGAGGTAAGAAAGGTAAGAAGAAGGGCGGCTAGATTCGTAAAGGTGGATGTGATCCTTTATAAAAGAGGCTTCTCTGGCCCTTTACTACGATGCATCTCACCACAAGAAGCATAGTACGTCTTAGCTAAAATACATGAAGGGGAATGCAGAAACCACTATGGGGGAAAGGCATTGGCTAGAAAGGTGGTAAGGGCAGGATACTACTGACCGAATGCACTCAAGGATGCTAAAGCATTTGCAAAAAAGTGCGTCAAATGTCAGGAGTATGCACTAGTATCACATGCCCCCCAAATGAGCTAACTTTTATGACCACCTCCAGGCCATTCGCCCAGTGGGGGTTGACCTAGTTGGACCCTTATCGCCCGAGAAAGGTGAAGTTAAGTTCATGATCACAGTAGTGGACTACTTTACGAAGTGGGCAAAAGTAGAACCCTTGGCGACCATCACGACCAAAGCCAGGATGAAGTTCTTATGGAAGAATGTCATTTGTCGGAACTGGATTCTACAAAGCATAGTCTCGAATAATGAGCGACAATTTGACTTAGAGCATTACAGCAAGTGGTGCATCGAGCTAAAGATACAGGTCAGATATTCATTCCGAGGACACCCACAAGCAAATGGACAGGCAGAAACTATGAACAAAGCATTACTGGGAATTCTGAAGAAGAAAATAGCAGGCAAAAAAGGGGAATGGGTGGAGGAACTACCAGGTTATTGTGGGCCTACATGACCACAGTGAAGACCCCTACAGGGGAGACTCATTCACTGTGGCATAAGGGAGTGAAGCAGTACCCCCTGTGGAAGTTGGCTGGCCAAGTTACCGAACCCGCCATTTTTCGGCACCCAAAAATGATGAAACTATGGAAGAGCACCTCAATCTTCTAGAGGAAGAGAGAGTGGCGGCTGAAATTAGGATGATGCTTGACAAGAAAAAGGAAAACTCTATTCCAACAAGAGAGTCAGGCCGAGGACATTCAAGATAGGAGATCTGGTGCTGAGGGAAAGTGGGGTCACCTCTAAGGAAGAGGGCAAGCTCGAACCCCAATGGGAAGGACCATATGTGGTAGTGGCCAACCACAAGTTTCATGTTCAAAGGGCGTGGAGGTCAGTAGACCACGTGACCCTTAAACACCAATGACGAGTACAAAGACTCGGGGTTCCATGTTAAAAGGGCGCAGAGGTCAGCAAATCACGCGACCCTTACATACAATTGACGAGTACAAAGACTCACTGTGCCATATAAAAAGAGTCCAGAGGTCAGCACACCATGTGACTCTTAAACACCAATGACGAGTACAAATACTTGTGGTGCCATGTAAAAAGGGTGCGGAGGTCAGTAGACCATGCGACCCTTAAACACCACTGACGGGTACAAAGATTCACGGTGCCATGTAAAAAGAATGTGGAGGCTAGTAGACCACGCAACCCTCAAATACCAATGACGAGTAGAAAGACTCGCAATGCTACGTAAAAAGGGTGTGGAGGCCAGCAGACCATACGACTCTTAAACACAAATGATGAGTACAAAGACTTGCGATGCCATGCAAAAAGAGTGGGAAGGTCAATAGACCACGTGACCTTTAAACACTAATGATGAGTATGAAGACTTGCGGTTCCAAGTAAAAAGGGCGCAGAGGCCAGTAGACCATGCGATCCTTAAACAGCAATGACGAATACAAAGACTCACGGTGCAATGTAAAAAGGGCATGGAGGCTAGCAAACCATTAAACACCAATGACGAGTACAAAGACTCGCAGTGCATGCGGAGGCTAGTAGACTACACGACTTTTAAACACCAATGACTAATACAAAGACTTGTGGTGCCAATTAAAAAAAGTGCGGAGGTCACCAAACCATGCGACCTTTAAACACCAATGTCGAGTACAAAGACTCATAATTCAAAGGAAAGGTGCGTAGAAGACAACAATGACAAATATAAAAAAGAAGCCATTCATATAGTAGAAAGAAAGAGCCTCGTGAAATCGACGTAAAGTGTAACATAATAAAAACCCAAAACTGGCTAAGTGTTCCCAACATGCACAAGTACAAAAGGCAAATACAAAAATGTTAGTATTGTTTACAAAAAACTGTTACAAATGTAGCAGGGGGAGACAACTATTCACAGAAGGCTAAGTACTAGTTACTCTAGAAAGTGGAGGTGGACGAGGACTATCAAAGGGGTTGGGCATAGAGTCCCAACCAAGGGTGTCAACAAACTGACGTGAGGCAACATCATGTCTAAACATTCCCAAATCTAAAAGACTCAAGTCAGTACACGGATTTGCCAACAAGTGCGATCTAAGTTGCAGCATGCTAGCCCCATACCCATAACCAAAAGCATGATCCCTAATGCCACGCGTCAACACCAGCTGAGGATGAAGGTGGACAAGTTCCTCCCTTATAGCCTCCAAGTCAGACTCCAACGTCTTCACTAGCTTGGTCTTTTCCTTCAGTCGGACATCCTTATGAAGAAGCATTTCATTAAGCTTCATCTCCTATTCACCTGTGGTGGCGTGAACTTTCTTGTATTCCTTGTGTCGTTTGGTAAGAGCCTCTAGAGCGTCACGCTCCTCAAATAGGTCAAAATTAACTTGCCGCTTGCTCTCCTTCGAGGCCGCCAACACCTCCCAGAGTTCAGTACAACGTCGTTGAGAACTAGACAACTCCTAGTGGATAGAATTTAGCTCCTTCAGGAGGGCGGAGAGCTTAGAGTGAGCACGACTCCGCTCTGACTCCAACTCCCCTAAAGCAAGGGAAAGCTGAGCCCTAGTGGAATCACACTCTGACTCTAGTGATCCAAACGAGAAGTGTTCCCGAGCCTTTACCTCTATGGCGCGACGAAGTTCTTCATGAAGAATATCCAATTCACCTACAAGAGAGTGTGCATAGCCATCTGCTTGCTCAAGTAGGATCTCCAACTCTGCCCTCTTGCCCTTCCATCTCTCAAGTTCCCTCTTGGCGTAGAAAGAAAAGATAGGCCTAGAGTGAACTTCATCCTCCAAGTTAGCACTATCAGCCATGATCCAGGCCGCCAAATCGTCAACACCCTACAAAGATAAATCCAAGAAGAAGTTAAAAAAAGAAAAGGAAAAAAGAAAAAAAAAAGAGAGAGAAATGAGAGAAGCAGAATCAGAGGTACCCTAGAGAGAAAATTCCTTAGTCGATTAGTCATGCTACTAACGGCATCATCTCTAGTAGGACCAGAGGAGGTGGACGTACATCCCTACACCTCCCCGTCATACGTCACCTCAAGCCTATAATAGGGACCAAGGAGGAAAGCCTCAGGAGGCACCACCGCTGAGTCTGCTCCAATCTCAGGGGCCTTACCCAAATTTCCCAACAGGCGAAAAGTGTTGGTCTAAGCAAGTTCAGCCTCCTCAACTCTGATGTCCTCACTCGTGAGACTGCCCAAAGGAACACCCTCCCTCTAAGGGAGAAGACTCAGCATCATCTCCAAAGGAGGAGAGAAAGGGAGAGGGAATAGAAATGTGGTCACCACCAGCCCCTAGGTCAAGTGGAGGGGTCTCTCCTCCCGATATTGTAGTAGGTAGAGATTGGGGAGTTGAAATTTTGCCTTCACTTTCTCCTTCCACTTCTTCACAAATAGGAACGTTGCCGCCCTTCTTTCTACCCTGGACATCATAGTTACCTAGGGCACCATCTCCACCACAATGAGAAGATGATGTCTATATTAACATTGGCGTCACCGCCTTCCCTTGGAAAATCAGAAGCCTCGAATGTAGCAAATTCAAAGGTTGGGCTAGAAGCCAAATCAAAGTGTTGGGAAGGAAGACCAAAGTCAAACGCGGTCGCTAGGTCAAAAAGGTCTTGACCTATCAAACCCTCGACGTCATAAAGACCTGGAGAAGGCGCGCATGCTAGTAAGCAATTGGGAGTAGAAGGTGAAGTTGGCCAACCCCTCTTTTCGCTGTAGAGGAAGGTGTATTAGTGGTAGGATGGTGAAAATGCTCCCGTGAAGCTTTGGGAGAAGACTCAGACATTTAAGAAAGGAAGTTTGTATGAAATAAGTGAAGATCATGATATTAAGGTTAGATTAGAAAATCTCACTTGTAAGGTAGAAGCTTTGAGATTTAAGAATGATATGAATTTCATGTCGAGATATCTAGAGCAAGCCATAAATTCTTCTGTAGAAGCTTAGAAAGTCACTGCTGAGTTGGGATTGCTGGATTTGGACTCCCGAAAGATTAGGAGATTGTTCTTAAGTTTAGTTGAGGATGGAACCTTGGTTCTGATCCATAAGACTTTTGGCAAATGACTCTTTTGATAACTGGATGTAATGGTCCCATAATTTGGGAGTTCTTTTGGGAAAAAAAAAAGAAGGTAAAAGCTTTGACTTTAAGTAGAACCATGAATTCTATCGGTCAAGTTCAAGATGAAATATGTTGTCTCCATGCTAGTCCCATGCATAAGACACAAACATGTCCTTCCACATAGGTCTACTCAGAGTGCTATGCTGAGCAAGCAAATGCACTAAATAATTTTGGTAAATAATTTTGGGAAGCAGTTTGCTAATCCCTTTTAGAGACATTCAATCCTAATTGGCAAATCCATCCTAATTTTCCTTGGAAACAGAATCAACTCCCATGAATTTAGGTTGACCATAGATGCAACAACAATGTCAATTCCGACCACCTAATCCAATTTATCCTCTTGTTCCTCAATCTACTCCTCCACTTGTGGCACCACCACAACAACAATCATCCTTGGTGGAGTCTCTTAGGGCATTCTTGCAATCCACTAATCAGGCCATTCAGGAAATGAAGAATCCCATTCAGATGACTACTCAAGGAATTTCAAAATTAGAGAGTCAAGTTGGCCAGTTAGCAACCCATGTTGTTGAGAGGGAGAGAGGAAATTTCCAAGTCAGCCTGTACCCAATCCAAAAGGATCCTTTAATAATGCATCTAGTTCTACTCATGGAGAAGAAAATGTTCAGTCCATTACCACTCTCAGATCAGGTAGACAAGTTGACAATCAAGTTAAAGTACCAAAAGTTGAGGAGTTGGAGTCTAGGGAGAAAAAGAATGTCAACCCAACGTCCCTCAAAGTTTATGATTATAATCCTTATGAGCCTATTAAGAAATTTGTTCCTAGAACCCCACTTCCCTAGAGGCTGGAAAATACTCAGAAAAATACTAGATTTGATGATATTTTAGAGGTGTTTAAACAAGTACAAATTAACATAGCATTCATTGATGAAATTAAGCAAGTACCTGCATATGCAAAGTTTTTGATGGATCTTGTTACAGTAAAAAGGAAAACCAATGTTCCAAAAATGACATTTTTGACTACGAATGCTAGTTCTGTTATTTAGAGTAAATATCCTGTCAAATACAAGGGCTCTGGATCTCCTACAATTTCATGTAAGATTGTGAATCATCAGATTGAGAAAGCTTTGTTAGATTTAGGAGCGAGTGTGAACCTACTACCATATTCTGTATATTTGAAGTTAGGATTAGGGGAGCTAAAACCCACTCAAATGACACTTTAGTTAGTTGATAAGTTTGTTAAGATCCCTAGAGGTATTGTTGAGGATGTATTGATTAAAGTCTACTTATTCTATTTTCCAGTGGATTTTATGATTTTAGACACTGAACTCACTCAAAATTTTAGCACACAAATCCATGTAATTTTTTGGGATGACCTTTCTTAGCCACATCTAATGCTTTAATTAATTGTTGAAGTGGTGTGATGAAAATTTCTTTTGGAAACATGATTGTTGAGCTTAATATTTTTCGCATAAGTAAGCAAATGCCAGAGGATGAAAATGTCTACGAGGTTAATATGATTGAAAGTCTTGTCCATGATACTTTGATACAAGCAAGTTGTAAGAATGCTCTAGAACCTCGTTGTACTCATTTTGGGTGCAATTTTGATATTGCCAAATCATATAAGGAACAAATGAAAATAGTTCAACATCAAAACATATTGAGAAAATCTTTTGAACCAAGTAAAAAAGTTCTTCTTTATAATTCTCATTTACATCCTTTCCCAAGAAAACTACGATGTAAAGGGACTCAGCTATTCATAGTGTGCATAGTATATCCACATGGGGAAGTTGAGATTAACAATTCTAAAAATGGTGACATTTTTAAAGTTAATGGTCAACGTTTGAAACTATTTTTAGAGAGAGCGCAGAAGTTGAAGAAGTGCCACTAGAGGATCTTGCTTATAAGGATTAATCTGTAGTTTTGTTATAGATTTTTTTTTTTTCCAAAAAAAAAGAAAGAAAGTTTGCATTTTGTTTTATGTCTCTCTTCATTTTCAATTGATCTTTGTTTTAGTACCTAGCTTTTTTCTCTCTTGTTATTTTCTTTTGAACTAATATTTTGCAGGCTATAGATTTTCAATAATCAGCTTGATCAGGTAATTCTCTCATTGCCCACTTCTATCATTCAGCATTCTCATGTTCCTACTATAATTTGAATTTGCACTTTGAAAACATCTATTTGAGCATATAATCTTCACATTGAGGACAATGTTCAGTTTAAATCGGTATCATTTGTTGGTTGTATTTTTTCTTTCCTTCATTTCGTGCAGTCATTAATTTTTGTCTTAAAAAAAAAAAATCTTGGCACTAGTTTATGTGGAGTTGATTATACTACTTCGATATAAAGAGTTTCACTGTTTTCACGCTCACCTTATGAAACAAGCACGTATTAACACATGCTTGGCCTCCTGTTGATGGACAAATGTGGTTAAAAAACCTTGAAGATAACAATGTGGAGACTATTGACCCTCGTGAGTTTTAAGCCAATCCATTTTTTTTCAAAGGGTTATTTTTCTTCTACTCTAATTTCATTTGGAAGTGTAAAAAAATTGTTGCTTTAGTCTCATTATTCCTTCTTTTGACCGAATGCAAATCAGTTTTTTATGCCACATTTTAATCCTAGAAAGTCATGGATGTTGAAAAATTATGCTAGTCTTTGAGAGATGACATTAGTCCATTTTTGTTTATTTTGAGCCTCCACTTTCTTTTCTAGATACATTGACGCTAGTTACCCCATTGAGCCTATTGATTGGCTTTTCTTTCTTAAACCTTTTGCCCAAAGTTTTCAAAAATAGACTTATTCAATTTGCATCACTATGGTGAGAGTGTAGTGAAAGTGTGGGGATTGAAAAAAAGAAAACGAAAAGAGTAGAAAAAGATGAAAAAAATGGGCAAAAAAGAAAAAAGTAAAAAAAAGAAAAAAAGGGATGGTCAAATTGAAGAAGTGCACCATGAAATATATATATATATATATATAGTGATTCATTGAAAAATATTGGAAAGAGTAATGAAATGAAAATGTCAAAGTGAGTTGACAGTCCAATTATTCTTGAAAACACTTTCTTATATTCACCTTTATCCACATATTAGATTTTTTTTTTTTTTTTTTAAAAAAGAACCGGTAGTCACACATATAGCAGCCCAGTCTCAAGTTTTTTTATCCACATATTAGATGCTTTCGTTCTTTCACCCTACATTACGTGCCAATAAAGTCCTTATTCGATCTTGAGGATTGCATAATTTAGATAGTGACATGACTATATAATAAAGTGTGATATAAATTCTATTATTGGCATCCTGTCATGAGACTATCTATTTTTTTCTTACCAAGCATCTCTTTCTTATAATTTATATGTGAGATATTTGATTTTGCTTACATTATTCTGCTCACATATTACATTGTTAAGATTATTATGCCCCATTCAGAGTGATTTTATTTGTTGAGTGTACACCCGTAAGATTTGATTTGAAGCATACTTTCATATAGAAATTTGAGTCACGTTTATCTTGAATTAAGGGGTGTGTATTTTGTTGGCTAAAACTTTCACTCACAGTGAGTATTGATTACATGTGAAATTTATTTAGTATTTGTAGTGTTTTTACCCTGCATTAAGCCTTTTGCAAAAAAAGGGAAAACAAAAATAGTTTTTTTTTTTTAATCTCTAATTTTGAGTCACTTTAATTGCTAGAGACTAGCAATAAGCTGGTTGGGAAGTGTGATAATAGCTGAATTGTGTATAATTTTGTTATTTTAAATAAAGAATTATCACAATTATGTAGTGTTAATAAGTATATTTTTTTATTAATTTTGAAATATATTATTTTCCTCACTTTACTTTGAATTTTATCTTAATCAGGAATTGCAGTGGGGAAGAATTGTATTTTAAAACTAATATGACGATGAAGGTGTGTTAGAAGATTTCTTATTTTATTTTACAACTCGCTTTTCTAATTAGATTAGAATTTATTTAGTTTATACTTGATGGATTTCCTACACTTTTATAAGTCTTTGTGGGTTCGACCTCGTTCTTGCTAAACTATACTTTGGTATGGTTCATGCACTTGCGAGCACAATTAAAAATTTACAAGAGTGAGCAGCACTATATAGAAGGCCATACTGATACACCTTAGCACAAGGTGAAACAAAGGACTTGTCACCTAGAATTGATCAAGAGAGAAAATGTGCCAACCGTACGAAGGCGATCAAGGCTGGTGCAGAAGGCAAGAAAGAAAAGTAGAAAAGGATGGTGGCTTGGTGGAAGGGCAAGAAAGAAGAGCAGAAAAGTTTGGTAGCTCGGGCAAAGGGCAAGATACGAGCCTAAAGCTAGCAACGGTCAAGTATAAGACCCATGCAGACGTGAGGGTTTTTTGAGATAACACAGAAACACTTAGGAGGTAGCAATGTCATATGTAGAGGCCCATACTCCACCTAAAAGGTCACATTTGGAGTTAGTCTGTGGAAGAAAAATTACAATTCTGTAGGCTATATGAACAAGAGGTATGGTCCAATGCCACATGGGAGACCCTTATTCAAGGAGGGACTTCGGACTAGACTAAAGACAAGTTGTAGGAATGTGCGTGGCTTGTCCTGTCAATCTATCTCTACCATCATCCAGATGGACAGCTGAGACTAAAATGATTCTATTCAAGCATCCTTGGAGTCAAAAGTACATCGAAAGGACACTTGATAGTCCCACCCTGTTAAAGAGATTGGACAATGGACAAAATTTCACTTTTAAGATTGTAAGTCTTGGAGTTTTTTTGGAGTTGGAGTCTTCAAAGAAAGCAAGTGGCTCCAAAGGGACCAATGGAGAGAGCAGCGTCAGCACTGTTGTAATATTCTAAATACTGTTGAGGCAGGTTAGCTTCTAAGATAATACTGAGAATGTGGGGTAAATGTTATGCGTATGCTGTGAGATTTAGTCTTGCATATTCTGTAACTTTTCCTTGTCTTCACATAAAAATAATATACATCTTCTCCATTATATTTATGGACTATCTTTACACTATGATTTTGAGATGATGGGTTTGAATGGTTTGGATTGATAATGTAGTGGATTTCGGGTGCGTGAGTCTTACCGTGTGTCACTCATCATGGATGGGTTGAGGAGTTCCAGTGCCATTCTTACAACATGTTGCCACGAGTTTCATACGAAGGATTAAGGGTTTTGGTGATGATCAAGGTGGAATGCTTTCCTCGGGCGTATCTTATGTGGTGTCTTCGGGCCAATCCAGTATATTTTGGTATGTGTAATGGATGATTTGAAACAAGCGAGTCAGCTTCACATTGGTCGGGTGGGAGTGAGTCCCCGAGTTGAACAATGAAGTGGTTCCCTGCAGGATTTATATGATGACTTCTATGTGCTTGACAAGAGGGTTGTTCCTCGCCTCGATGACAAATCTGAAGACTTGACATTTTCACATAGGATAATTCCTTAGAGGATGATTCCTTGCCACGCTTATATACTTGTGTTTTATTTAGAGAGTGGTTCATCGCCATAATTTTGGATATGTGTTTTTGCCTAAAGGATGATTTCTTGCCACGCATAAATATATGTGTTCACAGATCTTTTACATAAAACCGTGCATTGAGATCTTCACTTGCATTGTCTTTCATTAGTAGTCATGTCATAGCTGTTTAACCAACCTATGGTTTCATTATTAGAACCATGGACTTTGATTAAGCTCCAGGAAGGGTCCCCAAGTAGAAAGGACCAAACTCGCTTGAGCAATAGTAACGAAGACCTATCTTTGCTAATAGTCGTTTGTGTGATTTTTGAGATCTATTATTTAGTAAGGTGAAAAATCATGCTTGGTCTATCGTACCTGGATGTAGGAAATGAATAGATGGTATTGTATAATATTATTTGGGATGTGACAGTGACATGGATATTTGTGTTATTGAATGAACCTCTTTATGGTTTAGACCTATGATACAAATAGTATTTAGTCTCCGACTAAACATTTACTTATTCCACTGTGATTTATGCATACATGTCTATTGAGCATACTCGTGCACTTCATTGTGAAAGTTGTACACCTATTCCTGGTTTAAATCTGGAGTGTTGTTGATGGACTGACACCCTTGGCAAGTCCTTTATCAAGGAATGGGATACCACATCTCAGAAAGTAGTGTGTAGTTTATCACTACTGTACTTTGAAGATGATGTCTCAACCAAAGAATGCATGGAAAAGAGGAATACGAATTCCTAGACCATACGCTTGACCACATAATCAAGCTTAATGCCACATGGACGATTTTCATAAGAGGCAGCCTAAGTGTCTGCTCAGTTCTACAATTCTTCAATCCAGCATACGCGTGGATGATCGAGATTCACTATTTTCCCTCAATCAATCAGAGAAGAGACTTGTCAAACCCGTGACGAACAAGACTTCATGTATAAGAGGCATTTTTCCGTTAGTCTTCATCTAATGTCTGAAATCTTCAAGTATTCAGATGCTCTCTCTCTCTCTTGTTTTGAACTTGACGAAGGAGAAAGTTGACCTCGGAGTCTTCATTGACAAGGGAGATGACAACTTCAGTGCAACACTTAGAGTTAGTTCACTATTCATGTAAGTTCACTACTACAACGACGCTAGTAATGTGGGGGTATTCATCTTCTCACCGCTCAGTTTTGTTTAGGGTATTCATCTTCTACTTCGCAGTCTTTTTCTGTGACACCCCCAAACCCCCACTTGGGATGTAATAGAGACTTCGAGCGTCAGGACATGCAACACTAGGTTACATACCCCCATTCATGACAGTTAATATGCAATGCATCATAGTATGCAACTAGCAGTATGTAATAATAACAGAGGAATAAGGGTGAATAGTTATAACTCTTACCAGAATGAACTAAAACATCCCAATAGCATTAATAATCATCATAAGTTCAACTTAAGGATAAAACTTCCTTAATACAAATTCTTAATCCAAGTTCCATGGTTAGATAAACTATTTCATATGCTTTGAAATGTGAAGAGACAATGCTTATGAGCATCAAAGTTATATCTAGTCTTCACTCATGGTCCGGCTCCTCTTCAACCATATGTATCAAGCAGTCCTTCCTATTCTTCCTCTACTAGTCTTGACACAACTTCTATCATTCCGGGAGAGATGATAGTGGGTCCACAAGGGTGAGATTTTCTTAAAATCTCAATAAGTTAAACAACCAACTTGCACAAAGATAAGATATGCATGATTAATGATAAACATGAGAAGAATGCAATGGTATGCAGAAAAAAAAAATCTGTATTTGTCTCCCATCCAGATTTCTCAACATTTTCAAAAACACTTTGATGCACTCTTTCTTTCTGAGAACATTTTCACTTTCTCATTTCAAAAGCATGAAATTTTGGAAGAGAACATTTCATACCTCATTGCTTTAAAAAATATGACGTTTCATTGTTATTAAAACTATTGTTAACATAAGTATGGTAGCAACACGGTTCCCTATATGCACCATGAGCACTTGCCGGTAGCCTTAGCACTACTCATGTTGACACTATGTATTTGTCTGCAGACATCATTCTCAATGCATTGGTAATATAACATAACCTCATGATGGTCATGAGGACCTCTTAGAGATTGGGTGATGATGGAGGTGGCGTGGGATGGTGGCTCAACCAAGGCAAATGGGTGGTTGAAACTCAAGCAATTCAGTTTGTATCCAACTAGCTTCCTAGGTGCAATTGGTTTTGTCTATTTGGTTTGGTTTTTGAAACTAATTTTGTCCAAGGGTTGGTCTGGATTATAAGGGATTATATGAGGTGTTTAAGGACCATAGTGATCTTGAGAAAAAGGCATAAGAAGATTGGGTTTAAGGAAAAACAGTCAATGCACACAAAGGACACACGTGTGCCGATTGGTATAGTTTTGGGGTTTGATATGTCATTTCCTCTAATGACATATATGGAGGGTTTATATAGGGCCTTAGTATGATCTAAGAGTGCTGTAATTAAGTAATAAAATAAGAAAATTTCAGATCAAAAGGTTAAAAAAAGATTAAGAAAGAAAATTAAGTTTCAAAACATGGTTTAAAGATCACTAATCTTGGGTAAGTTGATTAATGGTCTTAACCAATCTTAAAGCTTAATTTGGGTAGTTAGGGTATGAAATGGGCTTAAGAAAACCCATGGTATGGTGTATTGTACTTTCAAATTGAAGAGTGAAATAGAACAAAACAAGGCTTTGAGCCTTGTGGGCTTAAAAGGGCCATGGCTATGGGTTAATTGTCCTAGGGCTTTTGGGTTTGAGTGGATGGTGTCCTTGTTTCCAGATTTTGATGGATTAAAAGTGACCTCCAGATCCACTAAGATGTGGCTTGAAAGGCTTACCTTTACCAAATTGGGCCATGGGTCAAATCTATACCAAGCTTGGCAAAAAGGCATTATGCCTTCCTCATACTTTGGCCAAGGCTATCCTACCAAGTTTTGCACTCCTATGAGGCTTGTTTTAGGGCTTCTAAGGATTGGCCCATAAATATCCTAAGGTTCTAAAGGCCTTAATAGGATTAGCAATGAGCTTGCTTCTCTAATCCTTCATGCTTAATACCTTCACTCTAACTAAGTTAGGTCCAATGACTTTATTTACTTTTCATTGGGCCTATTTTCTAGTGTCCTCCAAGATAAGTTTAAAACTTTATATCTCTAAAGTTGGGCCTAAGGTTTTTTAACATCTTAAGCTTAGCCGATCACATCGTTAGTGCATTAGAGCCCTAAAGTCTTGTGTCCATCTAGTAGGGTCTAAAGTCTTATTACCTCTCCTAAGCCTTTATACCCAAAAAGCTTGGGCCCTTAGTAAACCATTCTTTGGACCTTTTTCAATTCCATCAAATATTTAACCCATATTTCTTAGCCCATTAATGTGACAACCATCCAATATGCATGTGTCATTCCCTTATGGGCCTTTTGACTTCTTATCCTCAAAGTTAATGTAGTACTAAAAATTCTCTAAAATAATATTACTAACCAATCAAACTCCAAAATTTCTTTTTCTCCTAAAAAATCAATATTGCACTAGAATCTTCTAATAATTCTTCTAAACCCAAAGTATACGGCCTTTTAGCCAACTCAAGTATTCAAAATTGATCTTATTCTAGAATAGTTTAACTCCTAATTAACTATGATTAAGGTTACTAAGGTAAAGGCGTAAGGAGCTTTTTAGGCGGAGTGTTACACTTTCTCTCATGGAAGTGCATGTTTTCTTATTACAAATTACTGACTACTTGGATGACGTGCTTTCAAAGTACTTAACGTTCAGGGTAGAACAATATGCTACTAAATCCATGGAGTAGGGAAGGTTTGCCCCTCACCTTATATCTACGAAGAGTATGCGAATGGAGCGATTCCAGAATGGGTTACAAATGTGTATAAGGATGCAAGTGGCTTGTTTAGAGGTTAAGGATTTCCAGAAGTTGGTATGCGTAGCCTCTATCATGGAATATGACCATTGAAATTTGATGGCTGTTATGACTAGCCAAAAGTAAGGGACATTCACAAGTGAGGGAAGCAGTTCGGGTTCCCCTTAGAAGTTTGGCGAGGGACATGAGTACGCCGGCCAACTACTCCCGGAGTATGGATGGGAGGTACATTAATAGTGTGCGGTTATTGTCATAGGTCTCATGAGGGAGAGTGTTGGCAGATCTCACTCTCCTACTATAGATGTCGACGTATGGTACATTTCACCAAGGATTGTCCTTAGGCAATGCCAGTGCACTAGACTGGCTCTAGTGGAGGATGAGGAGACCAAAGACTGGTGATACCAGTGAGGGTGCACGCTCTTACTCAAGGAGAAGTCGAAGTTGATGAGGACACCCCAGAGACTTGGGAGGCAGGCGTAATCACAAGTACGAGAGCTCGACCTTAGCTAGCTAGTGGTAATTTTAGGAGCGTAGTGTAAGAAGCGAGTTTTTTGATCATTTCACGGCAAGTTAGTGTGTTTTGAATCTATGTGAGTGCTTTATTTGACTTGGGTGCATCCCAGTCATTCTTATCTACTATGTTTGCCATAATAAGCAATTTTTAGGCGGAACCAATGTAGCTGAAGGTTTCCATAGCACTACCAAAGGGAGAAATGGTATTTTATACCAAGATGGTTGCAACTTGTCCCTTAAAAATAGGCGGAGTTATCATGGAGGCAAACCTGATAGTGTTCAACTTCTTAGGTTTCAATATCATTTTTGGCATAGACTGGTTGTTTAGGTAATTCACGAATATTGACTTCCGACAACAGACAATAGTATTTCAAGTACTAGGAATGGGAGATATAGTATTCTAAGGCAGTAAGTTACAATCACTGTCAGGAATGATTACCTCATCGTAGGCTAAGAAGGAATGGGCGAATGGAGCTAATGTGGTGCCCCTTTCCTTGGTAATGGTCCTAGCGAGGATTCGTGGTTCCAAGGGTGCCAGCCGGTCGGCAACACCCAAGGTTTAAATCGAGTTAGGAGTGCGATGTTTACTAGGAAGTGCACATATAAGGAAATAGATACTTGGTTTGTGGCAAAAAAGTATAGGTTTAGTTTGTAGGCTAAACATTGTGGTACAACAAGTCTAACAACCATATATACACTCTTACATTGTCCACATGTCACTTCATTCCTTAAATAATTATACACATATCTAGTTGTTTGATTTGTACACCCAAAGTAAGGCAACCAAGCACATATGGTCGCCTAGATTGATAATTATAAATACAACTCCTATAAGTGGACAAGTTCTACAATAGGAATAGACCTACACGTCTATTGCTCAGGTTGGTTGGCTTCCTTCTTAGGCATCACTTTTGGATCTACCTCTGCATCAAAGTCTATGGTTCCGAAATTGAAACTATAGGTAGGTTAGGCAACTATGAAAAGACCAAAAATGAGAAACAATGAATACGCAATAAACAATTTCATGTAACAAAATGGGTGAATGCATTTATTACTGCATGGTGAGGAATCACCCTCTCAAGCAAAAACTGTGGCACCCTGTCCCTCGATAAAGGTCATGGTGAGGTTTGTGCTAGCCAAAGTGTTAACACCTAGGGTTTGGTTGGGTTAGGCATACCTCATCTAGATGGAAGTGCACGTGTTAGATATAAATATAAATTTGTAGAAAACAAGATAAAGGTTTAGTCGGTAAACTAGAACTTGCAATACCAGAAGTCTAAAACACATCATAGAAATAATTAATGTCATTCCTCAAAAGTTTTATCTTAGAGTTACATACAATCCAAATAGCATGTTCATCACCTAATAGGCGACAGATCGAATACAATTGGTCGCTATGTTCCAAAAGACTAAGTACAACTCTAAATGATGCATGGCTCCTACAATAGAGACAAGCCTTTATCTTCAGGGTTTGGGCGGGATTGGCTCTTCTTCCTCGGGCATCACTCCTGGTTCTAACTCTATATCAAGGTCTATTGTTCCAAAAATAAAACCATAGGTAGGTTAGACAGCCATAAAAAAATTACTAATGAGAGATATGCTCTTGAAGATGTAATGAACAGTTCATGTAAATAGTGACAGAACAAATATATGTATGCTTTGGTGAGGAATCACCCCTTGGGTTTGTAAACATGGCAAGGAATCCCCCTGTGGGTTTGTAAAGATGGGTGTTCACCATGAGTTCTTAAACATGGCGAGGAATCACCCTCTTTGTGAAGCGCGAGCACACGCATCCGCACACACACACAAGCATGGTGAGGAATCACCCTTCGAGAAACTTCCCTCTTAAGAAAATTACTTAAAGCATAAATATTATTTAGGCGAGGAATCACCCTTTGTTCCAGTAGGCAAAATCCATAAAACTCATGGTGGTTCCAGATGTACAACCATTATCACACATATGCTCATGACAAAGATACTCATCACAAGCATACATCGCCTGATGGGCAAACAGGAGATGAGTGGTTCCATTGTCAAAAAAGGGAAAATCCCTTCAACCCATCCAACCTAGTGCAAGTCAGCTCGCTTATACCATAACACAGGTCGACTCTCAGACAAAAACAACATGTTGCACTAGGAAAACGTCTATCGGGCCAACCAACTCTAAGACACCAATATGTGATAGGCCGTGGGATTCTACACCCATCTATTAGGTGAGGCCAACACAATACCGCCCCACCCCAATCGTTCACAGGGAATCCTTCTACCCATATGAAGCTCATGGCGACGTTTTGCAGGAATGGTCAGGGGAACTTCGTCCCGTCCCATAAATATTGATGCACTGCACACTTACTCACACACATATAGATATTCACTCTGGGATCATAAATCAAGAAAGAAAATAGCAAACACATGCACAAAGTCTCAGAAAACAGAAAATGAACATAAGATAAACATAATGAGTAAAACAAATTTGTTCATGTTCAGAAAGGGGAAGGTTCCATAATATGCGAATGCCTCTTACATACAACATTCACCCCACATTCCCTAGTCCTGTCTTAATATCTGATCTACCTCACATTGTCAAGTTTCTTTACTACCTTGCTAGGCTTCTCCTTGCTTCCTTCAAGAATTTGGCTCCACAAAGTCTCAGATGTCTAAAATTTCAAAAGTGAGATTTTGTTAAATGTCCAAATCCCTTATATAGAGCAGGACTGTCAGGCATCCTTTTGACATATCTTTGATTCCATGTATACTTGGATAGAAGTCCTTTAGCCTTGTTTGTGTGGCACCCCTAGCCTCCACTTGGGATTGGATAGTGATTGAAATACCGAGACATGCAATACAAGGCTACATATTCCTCGTATATGACAGCTAAGATGCAATGCACCTATGTATATTAGCAGAATGCAATAAATCCTAGTAGAATAAATCATTTAAATGTTGTACCAGAATAAAACTAATATACCAACTTCTTCAGTCATAGCTTTAAATCACACTTCTTAGCAATGGAGTCTCAAACTCCCTGTTTACACTTTAACATAACAAGTATTGTCTAAAAAGGCCTTAACAAAGAAATCATTAAAGCATCTTTCTAATCTCAGCTATCTCCAAGCCGGTCATGACTAAATCCGTTCTTTTCTCCGAGTTAACCTCTTCCTTAGCCTTCATCATCATCCTGACTCACTACTCCTGGTCTTACTAAAGGTTCTACCATTTTGGGTTAGAAATGATAGTACTACTGCGGTGAGATTTCGAGAAATCTCAATAAGTAAACAAATATCATACTACAGATAACATAAGCATATAATGGTAAATCATGAGATAAATACATGGACATGTACTTGACATAAAACTTGAGTTATGTAACTTGACCTTTTCGAAAAGACATGTAACAGAATTTGTACACTTTTTTAGAAAACATCTTTGACATCATTTTCGTGTTGATCTTTAAACATTCATATCATATCATATCTTATCACATGTTTCATATCATATCATATGATTCATATCACGAGCTTCGTATTATGTGAGCTCATAGTCTTATTCTTATAACACTTGGTGGACACATCACGACTCCCCTAAGCACTGCATGTTCTTACTAGTTACTCATCACCAATGGTCTGTACATCATGGTGAATACGTCTTATTCATATTCATTATAACACGATAGTAGTTCGTCGAGTTATTTGCCTTAGTCATGGCACCCAATAGCGTTAGGTGCTATCTCGCTCCGGCATGCTTTCCAAAAAGATACATTCGAGACAAGCCGACAGTCCTTTGTAGATCCAATGGTTACACTCCATTCTTAAGTACTCTAGAGTGGACAAAGGAGTTCTACTAGGACATTTTCCCGTCCTAGTATTTGGGGTCGTGTTAAAACATTTACAGACACTTTTCTTTGAAAAACCTTTTCTTCCCAATTGCATGTGACATAAGATTTAAGACATACTCCTTCTTACACTTGACATGTGATACATGAAATGTCATGCATGAAATAAACAAGTGTGACATATCCAAATCATGGCATGATAACATAGAACACATGAAATATCAAAACATCTTCATGAACATAGAAGAACATGACTTGGCCAAAACTTTGAAAACTTACAAAAACATGTTGCAAATCATAGACCATAGTTCATGGCAAGGTCATCATATAAAACTGAAACATCATACACATTTGATCATGGCATGGTCATCATATAAATCCAAAACATCATACACATTGAAACATCTTACACATTACACATTGAAACATGAATAACGAGCATAAAAATAGCAACCAAAGATGCAAAGTTTATACAACATATACGAATATTATTCGAGGTAAGTTGAGGGTCTACTTAAAAACTTTTCCTTGCTTACAAAGAGTATAATTTTCATGGGCTAAAATAAAAGCGTACTAACATTTGAGTGATCCTCAATTGAAACATAAACTTAAAAAATCTAGAAAGAGTTTCATTGTAACCCCTTGACGCTAAAACATTGAACATTAAGTTCTAAACCTTCAACATTGCCATCAAATCCCGGATTTCTCCAAGTTTAACAACTTCATTTAGTATCCATTCTAGACTCATTTCCAACCTCACAATATGATTCCTCAATCATCTTACCACAGAAAATATCTCATTAGAAGAAAACTAAAATCATTCACTACACTTGGCCTAATGTCATACTTGAAATCACCATACCCGAAATTAAGTACTCGATCTAACTATAGGACAGAACTACTAAGTGTGTTCATCCTTTTGGTTCTCGTGGCATATGACCGAATCTAAGAGAAAACACCATCCAACACAAGTTTGATCATCGAACCTTAAAGACTAGGACCTTGTTTAAGGTATCTTGATTCCTTTGTACTTGAGATTCTTAAAACATCAAATCGTCTAAAGTTCTTTTAAAGGTGGTCATGATCAAGAACACATCCTAGGATATCAAGTCCACATAAATGGACATACCATTAGAGAGAAAACCCGAGACATGCATTTTGACAGTTTTGAACGTATGAAATTCTTAAATCTTGATTTTCTCATAGATAATAACCAAGAGATTTATTTCCAAGCTTATTCTAAGTCTTGAAGCATCACATTATACCAAAAAAAAAAAAAAATTGATCATTAAGAGATCAACCTCAAATCAGTATTCAACCATCAAGATACTAACCAGGACATGTATTATAACTCTAGATGGCATTATAAACCCTAATACCTTGAGTTTCGTGCAAGAGCATCTCATCCAACCAATAAATTTGTTCCAAGCTTATACAAGATTTGAATACACTATGGAAGTCATGAAAACCCAACTTTTGTCAAACTTAAACTCAACTAGCAACACCAAATGCATGGTTGTCACCTGAAACTCATAGCCATCAAAGATACCATAAACTGATTTCTTTGTTTTAGAAAAAGCTTCCACTTGAACACTAACATAAATTTCTAACATCTATTAAGAAAATATGCAGAGGAAGATTATTCAGCAAGTCGAAAATCTTGAAGAGGAGGCTCGGCTTGCACTGTTCTAACCAATAGCTCTTGGTTTTTTACCAATGCTGTGTTATGATCTTGATTCGAATGTGGTGCAGGTGAAACCTTCAATATGTGCATGATATACCCCTAGATGAGAAGATAAAAGGGCATTTTTATACTAAAAATAACCCAAACTCACATTCTTCTTGCTCCAGCTTTATTGCCAAGTGGACGACCTTAGATTTTGACAATTGCATGTTGGACACATGGCGTATGATAGGTCTTTAGTAGGTGCATGTTGGACAAGTGATGCTTAGTTGATACATGTGGAACAAGTGGTGCACTAGCTGATGCACGTGGGACAAGTGGCGCACTAGGCTAGGATATAGGATGCGCAAATCTGAAAAGTGTTCTTGAAAATATTTTTCTTGCCAAGTGGCATGAGTCCTTGAAAATTCAAAATCCTCTTCATCTTCCTCATCACTGCTTTCCTAGGAAATCTAAGAATATTCTTGCATGGGCGCCATGTGTCGAAGCCCCTCCATTTTTTTTCTTCATCATTGCCTCTCCTTGGGAAGTCTAAAAGATCCTCTGCGTGATTGACATGTGGTGTGGTAACTTGTAAAAATTTGAAACCCTAAAAGGCTCCTTAGGCATGCTCCTTCATGTGGTTCAGGTTCAATGAATCTCTGGGGCATAATCATACTTTGATAAATCCTAAACCCAGCCTTGAGCCTTGTAGATGTGTGCATGCTTGCCATGTTGTAAGTGGCATATAGGGTGTGTGTGTTTGTTCCCCTTTGCCTGCCATCTCTTGCTCTTCCCTCGCAAAGATTCTTCTAGAACCTCGGTGGGTGTGTGTGCATGTGTTCCCCATGCGTCATTCCCCTTTTTCCCATGCGTCTTTTCATTTTTCCCATACGTTGCCTCCTTCTAGAAAGTCTCGATCCGTATGCATGCATGAAACTTGGATAAGTGTTGGTTGGTCTTCCCTAGGTAGGCATGAAGCTCCTTGACCGAAATCCTAAGGCCTCTCAGAACTTGTGTAGGTAACTCTTGACATCTCCCATGGTCCTTTCCTTCTAGAAACTCTCAATGCATGACAAGTGGCAAAAGTGGTGGTTGGCTTTTGTGGTTGGGCATCTAGAGCCCCTGGCCAAAACCGTAGAGTCTCATTGAGACTTGAGTTTTCTAATTTGCACCTTCCCAAGGCGTCCCACATCATTGTATCTTCTAGGAACTCACACACAAGTGCATGCATGTGGCTTGTGGCTTTTAGGGTTCCAAAATCGTCCTCTCTCTCTCTCTCTCTCCCATTTCTTCCACTTTCATGTCTAGGTTCAAAGTACCCTAATGTAGGTTTACATTTTGGCCATGTGGCAAGTAGGTAGGTGAGATGGGTGTGTGCCAAACCCTACATCCTCTTCCATCTGCTTAGCTTCTTCTAGTAACCTTCAAGCATGTTTGCTAAGTGGCATCAATGTGCTAACCAAGGTGCTTCTTCCCTAGGTTCCTAATGATGGGAATTCTAAGGAAAGCTAAAAGCCCTTTCTTCTTTCAAGTATATGCCTCCCATGCCAAAACCCTAATTAGGACTTTTCCCTAAGGCCAAGGCCATTAGTGGCCGATTTTCACTAGCCCATGATGGGCCTCTTAGTGGTCTTGGGTGCCTTTTCTCTAAGATGGCAAGGCCCTTGATGCTTTCTACATGCCAAAACTTGGACAGATCACTAAGTGGGTTAAACTAAACATAATGAAAGTGTATCAAACTAATATTTAGAAAAGGGACCTTCCCATCTTCTATCATATTTCAAGTCTCAAAATAATCTGTTTGTCAAAGCATAGGACGGTTCCATTAATTGCAAGTTTAAAAACTATAGCCATCTCCCGGGTAGAAACATCTACCTAGTCCACAAAAGAAACACTTGTCTCAAAATCCATGTCCTAAAACATTTTTTTACAAACAAACGAACCAACCAAACAAATAATTTACATCAGATAAAAGAGACCCATCCCTAGGCTACTCTAGGCATTTGGCTTCCCCCTCCCTAGCAATGTCTTGCTCCATAGTCTCATCTTTGTCTTTTCCTGGACGTTTAAAATATTAACACAAATGTGAGTTTAATACTCATTAAGTAGTACACCAAGCAGTTAAAATAGCATGCCTCGACTATTATTTTCTTATGAAAGATCACACAAACTTAAAACATTTAAATTAACACAAAACATTTACATAAGCATTTGAATTCAGTTTTCATTTTCCTTTAGCCGATACACACTATTACGCCTGTGTGTTAGGGTTAGTGGTCTTTTGGATCTGATCTCTACCCGTGGCCACGAGTTAGGAAATTCCTCAGTCAGGATGGTGCCATTGGGTGCACTACCAATGTGTCACGCCCCCAACCTCCGCTTGGGATGGAATGAAGACTTGGAGTGTCAGGACATGCAAAACAAGAATACATACTCCCATTCATTACAGTTAATATGCAATGCATCCTAATATGCAATTAGCAGTATGCAATAATTGCAGCAGAAATAGGGTGATAAAAATAACTGACGTTAGAATGAACTAAACATCCTAATGATTTATAAACCATAAATAGGTACTTCCTCACTTAAGATGTCCACTTGAGCTCAACATAACGTGGGAGATAGATTCTCCAGAGAACTAAATCTACATAGCCAAACTAATTCTCGCATTTGCTCAATAGTATATAGAGTCGTTGCTTCGAAAGTTCAGATCAAGTCGAGCCTCCTATCTAGATTGGGCTCCTCCTCAACCATCTGAAGCAAGCGGTCCATCATGCTTGTCATATGCCAATCCTGACACAATTTCTACCATTCCGGAGGGAATGGTAGTGGGACTTCTACGGTGAGACTCCTTGAAATCTTAATAAGTTAAACAACTAACTTGTATAGAGATAATATATGCATGATTAATGATAAATATGATATGCATGCAATGATATGCAAAAAAAAAAAAAAAGATCGTATTTGTCTCTCATCCAGGTTCCTCAACATTTTCAAAACATTTTTACTTCAATCGTAAAAAGAAAACATAATTTCATCATACCCTTTCATCATTTTTAGTAGTTCATAATTAATCATAACATTAATAACATAACATAGGGTATCGTCATAGTTTTTGATGTGCACTGTGAGTACCTGGTAGTGACCATAGTACAACTCACGTTGAGATTACGTTGTCTGCACACTCATTCTCAATGCATTGGTAATATAACATAACATCATCATAACATATACACCTACCAGCATTAGGTGTCTTAACATTTGACTTCGGTCTGGCATTTTTTAAAAAGAACCCATTCGAAGTCTGTTGATTGTTCTTCATCAACCTAGGGGTTACCACTCCATTTTTACTCACTCTAGAATGGATAGAGGAGTCCATTAGGATTATTCCTCATCCTAGCCTTTGGGGTTGTGACAAAACTTATTTTCATGCGATACTTTGAAAAATATATTTCGTGACATATGCCTAGTGAGCTTCATGACAAATGACATTTATATATGCAATATATGAAAATGGTTAGAATTTCACATGTCATGTTAACAAATAATCAAATGCTAAGTGATGTATCATACGATGTTTCATGCTCAAAATGACATTTAATATGAATGTGGCGTTTACACAAGAATCATAATTAAATTATCTAAGAGTAAGTTAGAAGCTAACTTACAATTATTTGTATCACGGTATTCCTCAGCCACAAGTGAGGCTTTATTAATAAAATGCCGAAGGTTCCGTCCTCCTTTTGGCCTAAAAAAAAAAAAAATTAACTTACAAACTTTTCGATTTTAGCGAATCGAAGCGTCTGTAATCAAAATTATACTAAGTTGGTATTTGAACCTCTATGGAAGATGTTCATAATCTAAGAGTTCAAAAGTTTAGTATTTACAAAACTGCCCCTAAACTTAGCAAAATTCCACTAAGGCCCTAAATTTTCACTATTTGCAAATAAGCTCAAAATTTAACCAAACTTCATAAACCTCATATTTTACATATTATAAAACCATATATATCCTTATAAATTTATGAATCAAAGTGCAACTATGGCAATCACACTCAATCCGTGTTATGCATTACATTAAAGCCTAGATGTGATTTCAACTGTTCAACCTCTATCGATGCATGTGTACTTAAATTCATCAATTGCCAATAGTAATTATAACATTAGGCATATTTAAAATTTAGGCATTAGGTCATACAAGTTCATCACAACACTTAAACATGGCTTCAAGATCCTAATTCTCACTAAACCAGCCATTAAGCATAATCATGATGTTTTCTAGCTTTCCTTACCTAAACATGTTTCAAAACTTATTTAAATCATGCATTTTAATTCTTATCTCCATCACAAGACTTTAATGAACATACATTATTTAAGCCTAGGTAAATTAATCAAAACTTCCATAAGTTAAGCATAAACTAATCAAAATGGATGCATGCAAGATGATCAACACAAGATAGAATTAAAGCCTATTATGGATGTTTCCAACCTCGAAATTAAACCTCCAAAATTCATTCCAAGACATTAGTGAATTATATAAAATCATATCAAGTCATGCCATGGCTAAAAAGTTGACCCAAAATAATTTATTTCATCAAAACATCAAATCTGACCAGTTTGACATTAGCAGGCTAAACCTTAATTAAAATCAATCAAAACCTCATTACCATGCCATAACTTAAAGCCTAACATGTAATTCTAACACTAAACATAAGATAGGGCAAGATTACTTATAGAAAACGTGGCCCTAAAGCTCCCAAAACAACTTCACTCAAGAACTCTCAAGAACTTCACTCGGTTTCACTCTATTACTCACTAAGGGGGAGAAATGCTCTCAAGACTCAAGAGAAGGCTTGTAGGAGAGGTGTGGTGAAGTGAGGGAGTGAAGGAGGTATTTATAGGCTTCAATAGGGCAGGGGGACGTTGGCCATGGATGAAGATGGGGCTTTGGATTGGTGGAGGTGGGAGGTGGAGTGATAAGTGAAGTTTTCAGCTTTGTGTCATGCTTGGTTAACTGAATAGTGCCCTATATTTTCATGATTTCTTCGTGTTCAGGTGTAAAAATGAGTCTATAGGTGCAGGGGGCTGCAATGGTTCAGAAAATAAAACCAAGAAAATCAAAAGAGAAAAACACAAAGGAGGCCAACGGTTTTGAATAAAACTGTCCAGATTTTGATTCCCTTCTTGTCTCTTCTCCTTGGTCTGAATTGGGGACATTATTACCACCATTAGAAGGATTTTTCATGTGAGGAGGAGGGGCATGAGTGGCTGCCAAGTGATCATACTTGGGCAAAAAAAGAAAGGGCCGAAATGGGTGATGGTTCAACTAAGTGATTTCAAGTGAGTGCCTTTCTTTGAGCCAATCGGTTGGGCTGCCTTGGGGAGGTAATTGGGTAAGATTTCTCTTGAGTTCTATGAATCACTTCCAAGGGAAAAAAGAACAAGGGAGGTGGCATGGGCTAGTGACCAAAATAGGTGCAGAAAATTCAATTGAAACCCAAGGCCACTCGGTTTGGTTTCAACTAGGCTTGTAATGGAATTGGTTGGGTTCCTTGGCTTGGTTTCTTGGAGCCAATTCGTCCAATTGTAGAACTGAACAAGGAGGGTTAATTTGGGTGTGTAAATGATAAGATTTCCCTTGAGAAATGGTGTAAAAGGCATGGGCTAGGAGCTGATTTGGTGCAATGCACATGAGGGTGCACCTAGGTGCCAATTGGTGGTGATTTGGGCATTGACATGGCTTTGCTTCTATTGACATGTGTTGGGTCAAGAAAAAACTTCTAAATTAGTCTAAGAATAATGAAAATCAATAATAAAATCAATAAATTTCAGATCAAAGATTGTGGGAAATAATTTGAAGAAACATCAAGCTTAAAACATGGTTAAGAGGTCACTAATCATGTGTAAGTTGATTAATGCCTTAACTCAAGTTAGAAGCTTAATTATGGTCAAGTGGGGACCTTAGCGGCTTGTGGCACTTCTTGAGCTTGAGGGAAACCAATGGTATGGTGTATGTGGGCTTCCATTAGAAGGATAAATAGAAAGCTAGGCTTTTGGGCCTTGTGGGTTGGGCTTGTTGGGCCATTTGTGTAAGACTTGGATGTGGGCTTTGGAGTGGGTTATTATATGGACCTTATGCCCATATTTGTGGGGCCTATCTATGGCCTCAAAGGCATATTGGGCTAAGTTCCAATCTTTGGGTCTTTCCTTAATTGAGCCGAAGTGTTGAATCTTACTAAGTTAGGCCCAATGGCCTTATGCTTACTAAGTTGGGCCTAATATCTTAGGTCTAATAAGTTAGTTCCATAGTCTTTTGTCCAATAAGTGAGACCAAAAACCTTATGCCTTACAATTTTGGGCCTAAGGCCTTCATTCCTACTAAGTTAGGCCCACTGGCTTTATGTCTTTTACATTGGGCTTATTTTCTAGTGTCCTCCAAGGAAGGCTTAAAAACTTATATCTCACAAGTTGGGTCTAAGGCTTTTTAACGTCTTATCCATAGCCCATCACGTCCTTAGTGCATTAGGACCCTAAAGTCTTAAGTCCATCACATCTCATGCTTGGGCCCTTAGTAAACCATCTTTGGGCCTTCTCCAATTCCATCAAATATTTAATCCAAATTGCTTAGCCCATTAATGTGGCAACCATCTAATATGTCATGTGTCATTCCCTGATGGGCCTCTTAGTTTCTTATCCTTAAATTAAAAAAGTACTAAAAATTCTCCAAAATAATATTGCTTAACCAATCAAACTCCAAAAATTTCCTTTTCTTCAAAATCAATATTGCACTAAAATCTTTAAATAATTCTACTAAACCCAAAGTATACGGTCCTCTTGACAACTCAAATATCCAAAATTGTTCTTATTATTAAATAGCCAAACTCCTAATTAACTAGGATTAAGGCTACTAAGGTTAAGACCTAAGGAGCTTTTTAGGTGGGGTGTTACACAATGGGACTAATCTGGCATTGCAATATACCCCTTTCCTTGGTACCATAATCATTCAGTTGTTGGCCGTTAAATATTTTCATACTTAAAATTTCATTCCTCCTTCATTCCTTTCTTTCCATTCAAAGTATTTTCATCATCTTTGTTAGTCCAATGCACATGCATTTTCTTTCATAAAGATGCCTTTCATGCTATACTTTATATAAAGAAAAATCACTAATTCTTAAAAAAACATGCATGGTAAATCTCATGATTTAAACCTTGAATGTGCATGCTTTACATCATACATATACACACATGTATAATTAATAAGATACTTAACATGGGCTACCAAGAAGGGCTCATACATAGCTTATACATTTACCTTTTTATCACAAAGAAGCCTTTGAATAAAAATGAGCATTTAGTAGAAGAAAATATTGAGTAAGAAGCATAATCATAGCTATTTACCTGCGAGCTTTACTCTTGGTTCCCTTTGAGCTTGAAAAATCCATATTCAATGAAATGGAACTAGTACATCAATATCCATTTCACTCTAAGCTTCATTAACCAAAACCTAGAGGCTCACTTTAATTACAAGAAGGAAGAAGCTAACGGAGCCAAGGAAGAAGTAGCTGGAACAAGTGGAGAGGAAGGGAAGGGCCCCCCAGCCAAGGCTAAGGCCCATGAGAAGCCAGAAACGAGCTCCCACGACAAGAGAAGAGACGAAGATTCTACGATGGGATTGGGACTACGCTTTGACCGACCTGCATTTACCATCAACGAGGCCGACACCTCCACCTCCCGCGAAAATGATGACCGAGGCATTTTCCACCGCTATTGCACATACCACAGACCTTGATGGTTGGATCATTGGATGGTTGGATGAAATATGGTTTTGCTTAGGTGGCATGATCTCTCACCTTGATTTCCTTCACAATCCATCTCACGATTCCTCTTGAGATTTTGAAAATACTATACTAGGTGCCACTAAGGAGGTTACTATTCACATTGGGAAAGTAAAAAATAAACTTTGCAATGAAAATCCTAAACATACACACTAAACTAATTGTGCAAATCGTTTATCGAAATTCAACTCTGAAGTGCCTCGGAATAAATAAAATGCATTTTGAACAAGCGTTTCATTTGAAAACTGAAAATGAGATTATTACCACATAAAATCCTAAATAATAAACTCAGTAAGTTTTCACGAATCGCCCAATCTCGTAGGTTTTAGTCTATCAGCATAGTCAGTGTTGCCACTCACTATGGTGCCAAAATCGTGATTTTATTTTTTTGAGATAGTTAGAAGTGTCAGAATGCGATGGTTTTGGGCCCAAGCTTCTCCTCAGATTTTACATAAGAAGTAGTAATTTGTTTACTTACCATGTCCCTAATGAAATGACAATCAACTTCGGGAAAGTAAAAAATAAACTTTGCAATGAAAAATCCTAAACATACACACTAAACTAATTGTGTAATTCGTTTATCGAAATTCAACCCTAAAGTGCCTCAAAATAAATAAAACGCATTTTTTAAACAAGCATTTCGTCCAAAAACTGAAAAATGAGATTATTGTGCCATAAAATCCTAAATAATAAACTGGGTCTAATGGCGCAAACCAAATCGCATTCTAACACTTCTAAGTATCTCACAAAAAAATAAAATAACATTTTTGGCACTATAGTGAGTGGCAACACTGACTATATTGACAGATTAAAACCTACTAAGTTTTCACGAGGTTCCTAAAACCTAAAGAAATTCCACCATTAAATTTCTAGCGAACTGTAACATGCTCCCCTCCTAAAAAAAGATTTCATCCTCGAAATCAATATAAGTACTAACAATCATTAATACTAAGGAGAATATGTTGTTTGATTGAGCTGAATTATTGCATATTTTATATATCTATAGTCAATATATTTTAATTATTTCATGAAATTATTATTAGTTTTAGATGAAAAAATAGTTAAGAGGCATAAATCTAAGTTGTGATCTAAATTGGTTAATAGCATAGTTTATGCTTAATTTTATAACTTTTTATTTAATTGGACAATATTTCTTCACAACACATCTTTAATATTTTATTCTTTCTTTTAATTTTTCTGGTTTTTATTTTTTGAGATGGGCCAAAAACGCAAGCTGGAAAAATAGAATGCAGGCTAGCTGGGAGCCAAAGCAAAATGGCAACACGCACGCGAAGTTCGTTTGACGGAGTTTCGGTTTTGACGAAAGGCAGCAGGTGGCTTTCATTTTTCAACTCACATTGTTCACACATGGCTGAAGACTGAAGGCCACAGGACGGAACGGGACTCGCGCGAGGCCAGCGAAAATAAAAATAAAAAGCATGCGGGATATTTTTGGTCTGGACGCAATGCTAAGCGAAGGCAACAAGCGAAACATGCAGCTTTTGCAGACGTTGGGCGAATCGAAAGCGGCAAACAAAAGAATAAAAAATGAAAGAAAGTTCGCATTCGGTTTGAATCAGGAAGGTGGGCAAATTGAAAAGAAAGAAGAAAAATAGGAAGATGGAGACTACAACATAAAAAACGGAAAGGGAAAGAAAGAAATAAAAAGCAAGAAACACTCACTCACGCGGGACCCAGTGTCTTCTCGTTTGGAATGCATGGTGCTAGGACGGATGGTGCTACGCGAAGAGAGAAATAAAAAGAGATAAGGGAAATGCGGGACCCTTGCTTTCCGTAATAAAAGGTGGGCCTAAAAGGTGGGCGAATTGAAAGCAGGCAACCAAGAAATAAAAAAGGCCAGCGAGGATGCAGGAAGACATGGAGTTCTATATAAACAGTGGTGCTACGTACAACCGCCATGCGGAATCGGCTCGTAACCGGCTGATAGAAATTTAAAAAAAAAATGAAAATGAAATGAAAATTGAGATAAGCGCATGGGAATCTGTGATTGCTTTTAATGTATTTGTCTTCTCCCATTTCTACACTTCAAGCATTCTACTCTCTCTCTCACTGTAAAGTAGATAGAAGCAGTCCTAGGCTACTTTTGAGAGTGATTCGAGTCCAGAACCAAGGAAAAAGACATAGTTAACGCGACGAGGGATTTGAGACAAAATGGGTTTTGGGACTGCCAAATTTTTTAAGGTTCTTCTCATTTCATTTTAATGTTCTTGCTTGGTATATCTTCCTTGATTGAACTCGAGTCCTGAATCCCAGATCATTTGCCACCAAGCTTGAACTTGTAAAGATGAAGGCTTTCCTCCCTCTTTGTGTAACGGATTGAGCTCTACCTTTCCTCTCTCTCTCTCTCTCTCTCTCAAGAATTTCTACTTCATCTTGTTTGCTATGAACATTGGTCCTTGACTCCCTGGAGTGCGCCTTGTGTGATTGGCTCATTTTTGTGATGGTGGGTGGTTTTGGGTTTTGGCCCAATTATTTTATCAAGGATTTGGTTGATTTTAGATTTGGGAGTTCGATCTTGAGTTCTATTTCTTCGTGGCTATGTTTTGGTTTATAATTAATTTTCAGTTGTGGAGCTTGGTTGGGTTTTCTTCTAGTTTGTCGACATGGGTTTTGGTCTATTTTAATTTTAGATTTCGATTTTAATGGATTTTTATCAATTTGGCTTTTCCCAATGTCGATTCTAATCTTTGGTTATCGTTCTAACCCATTGAAATCCCACTAGTCTGAACCAGATGCTATGAAGGCCATATCCTTTACTACTTACAAGCTGGTGAGGAAAAAAATGAGGGCCTCGTTAATGAAACAATATGTAAAAAAGGATACCAGAAGAGCATGAAACAGATCTCTACCAGCAGGAGAAGTGCACCCACGGAGAAGCATCCGCTCATTCACAAGCTAATAAATTTTAAACAAGGGAAAGAAAAAGAACGAACCGAAAAACAGAAGAGAGAGAGAGAAAAACTGATTAAAGTCTATTTACAACTGGCCACATGGGACGCGGTTCCCCCGCGGTTCCCCTGGCCGGTTGCAAATAGATATTTTCCTATATAAAAGGGGGCTTTTGGTCTGGGGTAGGAAAGCAGGACAGCGCGGTTGTAGAGCTTAAAGTCCAACTGTTGCTGCTCAGCCTTCCACCTCCCTCCAAAATGCAGACAGATGAGAGTTAGAGGTGAAGTCTAATGAGTTAGATGTTGTTTTGGATCAACAATAGAGTTTATATTGTGAATTTGATCAATTGATTGATGTTATTATTGGATACTTTGATTATCTATATATTTATCTTGATTATTGTGATTTCCGAATACATTCGATGCTTGAAAAATTCTTGTGATATTCAAATGGGTTTGTGAATGTTTCTATCATCACTTGTTCAAACTTAATCTTTAGTGATTAGTTTTCTTAGGTTTGACTGCTAAATTTTCTAGTAGACGGAATCATTTTTCTAGTTTCATTGAACTAAATTGATTGTAAACAATATTCTAAATTATTAGATGGATCCTCGATCGAAACCTTAGTCGTTCTCCATATTATTTATATTATCATTTTAGTTATATTTTGTTACTTTAAAAATCCTCATCTCAGTAATTCCCTCATTTATTTGATTGTATGTTCCTTTTAATAATATGTTTTCATTTTTTAATTTTATTCTCTTTATTATAAAAGTCAATCTCTGTGGATTAGACCATGTTAGGTACTACAACACATGTATACTTGCAGGTAAAACTGCTCTAAATTTTTGGTTCACTATTTTGAGTCAAAGTTTAGACACGACACTGTTCACCAAACCTATTGTCCATCATTGGACGTATCGTCACTGTGGTCGGTGCTGGTGGTCGTGTGTCGATGTCTATCGGCATAGCATGCTCGGGTAAGTAGTAAAATATGTCGTCTTCTGGAACATACATCACGTTATGCACTAGGTCGGAGTGTTGCTCGACTTCTTCATCGTCGTCACTATCTGACACTTGACCTTCTACCAGCAAATGTTCACGGTGGGTCGATGTCATAGGTGACATTGACGTTACAAGCTCACCATTGTCGGCTGCGGCGTGCTCCTCTACTACTCTGCTGGACTCAGCTTGGTCCCATGCCATCCGTGCCTTGAAATTGTCCCAGTCTAACCACATAGTCAGGTGCAAGGGCGGGTAACGTTCTTTATGAGGCAACACCTTCCTCGCATATCCCATACCAGTACTATCAATATCTAAGATGTGTGTGCGATGGTGCTCTTCGCATTCCATCTTCTGCCAATAGGCGGCTAACTCCCTATTAAGCTCGACAAGTTGCCTCCTATGATGTTCTTCTCGTATCTCACGCACTCGCTGTGCGTAAAGGGTTGATTTTTGAGCTGTCTTTAGCTCTTGTGCCATGTAATTGCAAAAAGAACATAATCAAAATGGAGAATAATCTACAGCATATGCACTAAGGATGGTCCACAAAACTCTGAAATGGAAACATGTACTATATTGATATCCAAACAATGAAGTACAAAATTTGGTATAGACAGTCTCATACATCAGGAATCACAAAATATTGGCTGAGCCAAGACCAAAACAAAACAAGATTGGATTAGGTGTCAAATAACTAGGGGTACTTAGCTCGTATTTCAATTTCATTCTTCCATGTCGCCTTTTGAACATTGTGATTTTGCCAAAGTACTTTGACTAATGGAATATTGCGGTTTCGTAACTATTCTTCCTTCTAGTCAATGATCTGTATCGGCTTCTCTTTGTAGGTCAGGTTGGACTACAATGGTATAGCACCAGGATCTACCACTGTTGGTGAGTGAATCCCAAACTCTTCTTCAATGAGGACACATGGAATACATTATGGATTCCATGGAACTCAGTTGGCAACTCTAGATCGTACACAACTGTAATAACTTGCTCCTTTCTCTCTTGATTAGTCACGAATTTCGTTTACGCATTTTAAATACTAAAGTCGTGTTCTAAACATAATGGTTGATTTTTAAAGTAGGCCCAGTGTTTTAAAGTCCTCAAATATTTTAAATGCCTTGAAAATATTAATATAGGGTATTTCCAGTGTTATTGAACCAAGCCTGATTTTTGAAAAGATCCCAAGGTAAACGGTTGGGATTAAAATCCTAGCTCCCTCCCTTTATCCCTCACTTTTTCCTCTTCCCTTTCTCTCCTCCCTTTCTCCCTCCCACATCTCACGTCTCCCTCTCCCCTACCCCAATCTCCTCTCTCAGCCCCAACCCAGCCACTTGTCGCCATCCCCATGCCACTGCACCACCACCGGCAGCTCCCCTCATGACAGGGAGCACATCCACCGTCAAAGCCCCCACAGCAGCTCCCTCTCCTCTCACCGGCAACCTCCCCTAGCCACCCTCATGCCCACCGACGCCCATCCTCCAGCATGCTATCTCACTCTCTCACG
>QEOT01124203.1:0-67623 GCA_003123785.1 Pterocarya stenoptera | reverse complement strand
TTCCCTTTCTCTCCTCCCTTTCTCCCTCCCACATCTCACGTCTCCCTCTCCCCTACCCCAATCTCCTCTCTCAGCCCCAACCCAACCACTTGTCGCCATCCCCATGCCACTGCACCACCACCGGCAGCTCCCCTCATGACAGGGAGCACATCCACCGTCAAAGCCCCCACAGCAGCTCCCTCTCCTCTCACCGGCAACCTCCCCTAGCCACCCTCATGCCCACCGACGCCCATCCTCCAGCATGCTATCTCACTCTCTCACGAGCTTTCTCTCAAGCAAGGCCCAGATCCGCTGCCTCCAACCACCATGGCGCCACCCCAATGCCACCACAAGCTCCACAGCACCTCTTTCAACCCCTCTATGCATGGCCATAGTCCCCGGCATCCCCTAGCCTTCACACGCACCCTCACCCTCACGGATGCTCTGTACACGGCTAGATGCTGCTGTGCTCTGCCCCTCACCGCCACCACAAGGCCACCATGAGCCTTCCAAGACCACCCCTAGCTATTCCCAAGCCCAAACAGCCACCATACACGATGGCCAACCACTGTATGTGGCTAGCCGCCATTGTACATGGCTTTAGCCACCACTGTACATGACTTTAGCCGCCACCCACAGACTCCCCACCATGTCGGCCACCCTCACATAGTCCAGGTCTACCCACTATAACCCTAGATCTGGTCCCCTACATAGCCATATTCTAAGGTCATGGCAGTGACCGCTACCGCCTAAGCTAGTGGCTTCCGATGCCAATGGCCATGCCAAACAGCGAGGAACACACAGGTTATCCCGATGATGGTATAACTATCTTTCCCTTATCCTCATTGTTATGTTAGTTGGTTGGTTAGGTCGTGGACTGTGCTGTTAGTATTTATGGAGTTCGTTGTATAGTGTGGTGAGGTGATGTGCTATGTACACGAAGTATTGGGCATAGTTGGGAAGTGTATTGTGTCGTTGTGAACTGTCCTGTGAAGTGTGGTTGTGAAGTATATGCTGTAATGCTGACGTGGCATTGTGTGGATTGGGAAGAGAGTACACGTAAAGTGTACTCTTATGAAATAAGGAGAGTATACATGAAATATACCTTCCTGGTGTATTGTGGAATGGGAAGCGTATACATGGAGTGTACTCTGTGTGGCGTAGTATAATGTGAAAAGGGTACACCTGGCTTGTATTCCATGTGATGAAGTCGTGATACACCGGATGGCGTGTCACGAAGAGTTGGATGGTTGCGTAGTTGATGAATGTAGAGCGTGATAAGTAGTGTCAAGAACTATGGAATAGTGTCCCAGAGTAGCTATGATGTGACTGGTAGTCCCAATGACAGGTGTCACCATGTAGCAGTGTTATGGCTGTTGTACGTGTGAAGCCACAGAATTGTGTAAGAATGGCGTAGTGGAAGCATGACGAGGGAATGTCACGAAGTGACATAATTAAGTGAGAAGTTGTACTCGTGATGAGTTAGGATTTGACATATAAGTGACATAGTGGGATGTCAAGTGATGTGACAAGATCACGATGTAGCTTAAGAGTGGTCTCAAGCTATATGATGTGACGTAAGGTGTAGTTATGAATGGAGTCATGTTAAGTTTTGGGATGAACTTGTAACAGGACAGGAAGTGGCCAAAGTCCTGCCAACCAAGTAAGAGAAGGTTGGTATCGGACTGTGATGCTTGTTATACAAGCAGGTGATCAATGTGTTATATGTTGATCTTAAGTAATAAAGAGGTAGGGTACATGTGTAATCTGGTGAGACATATGTGCCAGATGGATTTACCATGTGTAATGGGTAATCTATCTTAAGCATAGGTACGTGATGTTTGAGTCTCAGAGTTGGCTTAGAGTCATGGGATATAAATGGGTGAGAATGATGATGACGATGAGGAACCATAAGCTCGAATGTAGGAAATGACGTATGCATTGTCTAGGTTGGGATGCGTGACTTAGTCGGCCTGAGTCATGCATCGAGATGAGATTAATAAGAAGAATATGATGAAGGTCTTAGTGTCTTAACCCTAAGGTGAATCATGAGGTTCACTGGGTAAGTACTCGAAGTAGAACGTTGAGTTTGGAAGAGATAGTGACCGTAAATGGATCCCCGAAGGTTTTAGCATGGTAAGAGACACGTAAGAGTCTAGGGATGGAATGAGAGTGTTCCAAGTGAAGTGTAGTTCTATTTCTAGTTTAAGTTGCTTATGCACTAAATAGAAAATGACGTCAAGGTTATGTGTATGCATGTAGGTTGCCATCTGACACGCACATGAGTGGACTGCATGATATAAAAGTAGCATGGAGTTCAGGTAAGTGTTATGTTTATACTCTTCTAAAGTTTTCTAAAATGATATAAAATGAAAATGAAATTTTTTTCCTTTACGATGCTTTAAGAAATGAAATGAATGGATGTTTTATGAAAGGATGCCAAGTATAAGTGTTTAAAGGTATATGTATGTAATGGCCCTTCTTTGCAGCCTTTTTTTATGCAACCCAAATATTAAGTGTATGCATGTGAATGGATGACTATACATAATATCTATTATGTGTATTTTCACAAAATGAGATGAGGCTTATGCCTTATGCTTTAAGCAAAACTGATGTTTTAAATGATGCCTTGAAAGATGATGTTTAAGTTCATACTTTTAAAAGTCGTTTTTCCATTAATGAAATGTTAAATGAAAATGACTGAATGAAAGAAAGAAATGACTGAAAGGAAATGAATATTTTAATGTATGAAAATACGTAACGGCTATGACTGAATGAAAAGTTACCAAAAGAATTAGTAGATTGCAATTTTGGGTAAATAGTACTGGTGGTGCACCCAGTACTGCCCCCTGACTAAAAGGGATTCCCAACCTATGGCTACAGGCGGAATCCAGGTCCAAATGAAGACCGCTTACCTAACACACGGGGTGTAACAGTGTGTACCGATCAAAGGAAAGCGATAAGAAAAAATGTATGTATGCATTGAGTTCTTTAAGAAATGAAGGCACGTGGTGGGATAAATGTTTTATGAAAATAAAATCCTTTTAAGAAAAACCCTACCTCGTGACGTTTTAAATGTATGTATGTCTCATGTATGTATAGTAAGTATGGAGTGATAAATGCATGAATGAAAACCTATGTCAGTATATTTTAACTGTATGAAATAATGCTTACTGAGTTCTTGACTCATTTTAGTTTTTATGTATGCCCCTCCCCCCATAGGAACTAAATGAGCAGAACGTGTTTAGACAGGCCTGGCCCAAGGGGAAGAGTATGGAAGTTTGGGATGAGAGTTTTAAATGTATGGCAGGCCTTTTTATTTTAAGCATGATGATTTCTACTGTAAACCTCTTTTATTCTCAAACATGTTTTATTTTATAACGTAGAGTCTTGCACCCTGGGTATGTAAGTAAAAGTTTTAAAAGGATCAGTAACTCCCCGTCTCCTTTTCTCTAAAACTATTTTCTAAAAAGTCCCACCACGAGGTCGGGTCATTATAGCAACTGCTCCCACTTTCTCCACTATCTCATAGGGTCCCGCGTATCTTGGACTTAATGTTCCTTTCACTCTAAAACGGCTTACTCCTCTCATAGGAGATACCTTCACATAGACCCAATCTCCAACTTCAAATTCTATACGCCTCCTACAGTTATCGGCGTAACTCTTTTGTCGACTCTGTGTTGTTCTCATCATTTCTCTGATCATGTGAACTTGATCTTTTATCTCTTGCAAGATTTTTTGGTCCAAACAATTTACTTTCTCCTACTTCATCCCAATACAACGAGGATGTACACTTCCTACCATACAACGCTTCGTAAGGTGCCATCTAAATGGTGGCTTGGAAACTATTGTTGTAAGTAAACTCTACCAGAGGTAGTTGCCTCCCAATTCCCTTCATGTTCCAATACACAGGCTCTTAGCATATCTTCCAAAGTCTGAATCATCCTTTATGTTTGCTCATCTGTTTGGGGATGGTATGCACTACTGAACTTCAAACTAGGGGCTTTATCTGACACAATAGTCCTAGGTACTCCATGCAATATGACGATCTTTGCTACATAAATTCTCGTTAATCTCTCTAGAGAATCTATATTCTTGATGGGTATGAAGTGAGCATTTTTCTTCAGACGATCAACTATCACGCATATAGTATTATTTCTGGTTGAGGTCATTGGAAAACCCACTACAAAATTCATTGAGATATCTTCTCACTTCCATTCTGTGATTGGCAATGACTGCAATTCACCTGCAGGCTTTTAGTTTAACTAATCTACAGACAGAACACTTGTTCACAAATTCTGCTATGCCCTTCTTCATTGCTTCCCACCAGAAATGCTGCTTCAAATCCTGGTGGGAAGGAATGAAGAAGGACGGAAATGAAAATGGGGGTAGTGAGTGAAAGGGTGACTTGCACGCATAATACACTTCTAAAACGAGAAGTATGGGCTTGAATGACACCTTGATAGATGCTTATTAGGTCACACAAACGTGCAAATAGTGAGGGGGAGTAGGCTGCTGCTACCGTGTATAAGGAAGGTTGTGAGGTAGGTTTTTCTCTCACATCAAGGGACTATTTGGAGCTGCTAAGGGCAGAGGTTGGTCTGCCATGGGTGTGGCAAAACTTCCTCAAGAAGCTTTGCTAAAGTGGCCAAAACTTGTGGGCCTTAAACAAGTTGGCTTCATTGGGGTTTAAAAAGGGTTTGGTTAGGGTCTGAGATGCTATCAAGACCAAATCTAATTTTTCTTGACCCAATCAAATTTTCAAGGATTAAAGGGTTGGATAATGGTGTTATAATATTAATTTGAGGAATTAATAGTGTGTTTAAGTGATTTAATCAAGTGATTAAACACAATACTAGAAATCGGATCAAATAGGATTTGGAGGCCAACTTTAGGGTTTGGGGAAACCGTTTAGGGTTTTGGTTTCAACCAACCTTTTGGAGTTTCAATTGGATTCCAACCATTTAGGGTTGAAACCTTCTTTGGTTGGAACAATTTGGATAATTGGATGGAATAGGATATTGCTTAGGTGGCGTGATCTCACACTTTGATTTCCTTTCCAATCTATGTCATGGTTCCTCTTGATGCCAAGTGTCCAATACTATTCATCAAGTGTGGCTAAGATCTTGCCAAGTATCCAAATAAAACTCCTCTAACTTAATTTGGACATTCCACAATGTGATTTTGAAAACACTGCACTAAATGCTACTATTGATGTTACTATTCGTTTCGAGAAAGTGAAAAATAAACTTTACATTGAAAAATCTTAAACATACATACTAAACTAACTGTGCAATTTGTTTATCAAAATTCAACCCCAAAGTGCCTCGAAATAAATGAAACGTGTTTTTTGAACAAGTGTTTCGTCCGAAAATTGAAAATTGGATTGTTGTGCCATAAAATCCTAAATAATAAACTGAGTCTAATGGTGTAGACCATATTGAATTCTAACACTTCTATCTCAAGAAAACAAAATCATGCTTTTAGCACCATAGTGAGTGGCAACATTAACTATACTGACAGACTAAAGCGTACGGGATTGGTCGATTCGTAAAAACCTACTAAATTTTCATGAGGTTACTAAAGCCTACAGAAATTCCGCCATTGAATTTCTAGCGGGCTTTCTCATCCTCTCCTCCTAAAAATAGATTTCATCCTCGAGATTGATGAAAGTAGTAATAATCAATAGGAAAATGATAGATGTAGGAGACTTGGGGTAAGGATTGTCCATGAACAATCTACGTGGAAAATGAGACGATGCATTTCGCACAAACCCTACGCATTCAGATTTGTAGTTCCGTCTCCCCCAAGTTCCATTCTCCTCCATCTCACTCTCCTCTTCAAAACTTCCCCAGGTCTCGCACAAACCAACCATTTGGATTGCAATTCCATCTCCCCCCTCCATTCTCCTCCATCTCACTATCCTCCTCTCTGAAGCTTCCCCTGGTGGATATGGTTTTATGAAACCTAACCTCTGTATCTCCCTCCACCATTCTCACTATCCTCCCTCCTCAGTGTTGTGACCCAAGATGGGTTTTTGAACACTGCATAGGGGTGCTTTGTTTTGGGGGTAGCAAGACAGGGCCTTTCCGTCGATTTTTCCATGGTGGCTCACATTATTGTAAGGTTTTGGTAGTTTCTATGGCGTTTGGCATCAGGTGCTGGCTGGGTAGCGTGGTTCATGGTGCAAGGTGGCAACGTAGTGGGGTTGGGCAGTCAAGGTTGTTTGTGGAGGAGTATGCAATGGCTTGGTTTGTTAAGACATTGACCCACGAGGTAGTCGGAAGTTTCTGTGTGAGGCACGTCTTACGGCATTATGGTTGCTGCAGTTTGCCATCAATTGCTCATCTATGGAGGAAAGGTTCATTGGAGTTTTGCTTTCAATGTTAGTGCAGATTCCTAAAATCTCAAATGCAAAATAATATCTTTGTTGCTTGATTGGTTTGTTTTGTGCTGTGACATACCATTGCATAGATCTATGAATAGAAATTTTCAAATATAAGGTGCTGATATGACTTATTTCTCATTGAATTCTTCCATGAAGAGGAATTCACATCATGGACAAGGAGGTTTGTCCGTGGTTGAGACTCTCGCCAAGTGGAAAGAGAAGAATGCCTAGCTTGACTCCCAGAATGATAAATCCATTCGTAAAGCTCTAGCCATTGGGCCAATGAAGGGATGCATGAAAGGAAAGGGAGGGCCAGAGAACTCAATATGTAATTGTAATAGGTGTTCGGCAGAGGACATGGGGTAAGTGGGTTGCAAAAATTCGGTAGCCAAACAAGGGACAAAGGCTTTGGCTTGGTACTTTTTTCAAATGCAATTGAAGTTGTATGTGCTTATGATGAAGTTGGAAGGAAAATGTACGATTCCTGTGCCTGCCTCAATTTTCCTGATTTTTTTTCAGCCACCACTTTATCTGGCATTTGTTCGATAGAAACTCAGTTAGGACTTGATTCTACAATTACAGTAAATTTTGAGGTCCCTGTAGTCGAGGATATAGATGTGAAGCCTGTTTCCTCCAATTTGCATGGTGAGGTCGAGGATATATATGCACTGTTTTCCGTTCATGTTTGTGCATTTCAGCCTTCCTTCCCAGTTTTGTTCATGTTGGGTCATCTTCTATTTTTTTTTTCTTTATTTGTAGTTGACGTGTAATAAAAAACTCTTTTCTACGCAACCCCTATGCAAAGTTTCCTGCCTATAGAAGAACTGTAATCAATAATACTAAGGAGAAGATGGTGCTCACCAAACCTATTGTTCATCACTAGACGTATCCTCACTTGTCAGTGCCTGTGGTGGTTTGTCAATGTCCATCGGCATGGCGTGCTACGGTAAGTAGTAGAATATGTCATTGTTTGGATCATACATCACGTTATGCACTAGGCCGGGGTGTTGCTCGACCTCTTCATTGTCGTCACTATCTAAAACTAGACCTTTTACCAGCAAACATCCACAGTGGGTCGATGACATTATGAGCTTGACGTTACAAGCTCAGGATTGTCGATTGCGTCGCGCTCCTCTACTAGTCTACAAGACTCAGCTTGGTCCTGTGCCATTCGTGCCTTGAAACTGTCTCGGTCTAACCACATAGTCGGGTGCAAGGGTGGGTAATGTTCTTCATGAGGCAACGCCTTCCTCTCGTATCCCATACCATTACTATCGACATCGAAAATGTGTGTGCGGTGGTGCTCTTGGCATTCCATCTTCCACCAATAGGCGGCTAACTCCTTATTAAGCTCGGCAAGTCGCCTCCTACGACATTCTTCTCGGATGTCGTGCAGTCGCTGTGAGAAAAAGGGTTGATTTTCACGTAGTCTTGCACCCTCATGCCATGGAACTGCATAAAGAACATAATCAAAATGTAGAAAAATCTACAGACAGCATACACACTAAGGATGGTCCACAAAACTCTGAACTGGAAACATATACTTTATTGATATCCAAACAATGAAGTACAAAATCTGGCATAGACAGTCCCATTCATCAGGAATTACAAAATACTGGCTGAGTCGAGACCGAAACAAAACAAGATTGGATTAGGTGTCAAATAACTGGGGGTACTTGCTCGCATATCAATTTCTCTCCCATGTCGCCTCTTGCACATAATGATTTTGACAAAGTACATTGTCCAATGGAATCTTGCGGTTCCATAACTCTTTTTCCTTCCAATCCATGATCTATCGGCTTCTCTTTGTAGGTCAAGTTGGACTGCAATGGTATACCACCGGGATCTACTACTGTTGGTGACTGATTCCCAAAACTCTTCTTCAATGAGGATATGTGGAATACATTGTGGATTCCAAGGAACTCAGTTGGCAACTCTAGACGGTACGCAACTACTCCCACTTTCTCCACTATTTCATGGGGTCCCACATATCTTGGACTTAATTTGCCTTTCACTCCAAAATGGATTACTTCTCTCATAGGAGATACCTTCACATAGACCCAATTTCCAACATCAAATTCTATACGCCTCTTATAGTTATCGGTGTAACTCTTTTGTCGACTCTATGTCGTTCTCACCCTTTCTCTGATCGTGTTAATTTGTCTTTTATCTTTTGGAAGATGTAACAACCCGCTAGAAATTCAATGGTCGAATTTCTATCGGCTTTAGGAATCTCGTGAAAACTCCATAAGTTTTCACGAATTGACCAATTGCGTAGGTTTTAGGCTGTTGGCATAGTCAATGTTGCCACTCACAATGGTGCCAGAAGTGTGATTTTATTTATCTAAGATAGTTAGAAGTGTCAAAATGTGATATGATCTGAGCCATTAGACTCAGTTGACTATTTAGGATTTTATGGCGCAATAATTCTATTTTCAGACAAAACGCTCGTTTAAAAATGCGTTTTGTTTATTTTGAGGTACTTTGGGATTAAATTTAGATAATGAATTGCACATTTAGGTTAGTGTGTATATTTATGATTTTACAATGCAAAGTTTATTTTCACTTTTCCTAGAGTGAATAGTAACCTTAATAGTAGCTCCAAGTGTATAGTTTTTAAAATCACTGTAACACCCCACCTAATTAACCTTTAGAATTAACCCTTAAATGCTTTAGATTTGGTTTTTAATTTTGGGTTATTGCTAACATCAATGTTGATAATGAGGTTAGCCTTAATCTTGGTACTTAGTACCATTAAGTTAAGGATTAGAGAAGCATGCCCATTAATGAATTTGGTGGGGCTTTTAAGACCTTGGAGCATTCATGGGCCTAACCCAAGAAGCCTTGAAACCAAGCCCATAGGGAATTCAAAACTTGGTAGCTAGCCTTGACCCAAACTTAACGAAGGTATAAGGCCCTTAGGCCAAACTTGGTGTAGAATGGACCCATGGCCCAATTAAGCCAAGTTAAACATTTTCAAGCCCATCTTAGTGGATCTTGAGATTTCTTTTCAACCCTTAAAATTTGAAAATGAGGCCCCTTTTATTCAAGCCCAAGAGCCCATAAGCCAAAAACCCACTTTTAAGCCCACAAGAACCAAAGCCATGTTTGTGTTTATTTCACTATTCAACTTGAAAACCCAATATACTATACCATTGATTTTCTTTAGCCCAAATTATACCCTAAATATCCAAATTAAGTTTTGAAAGATGGCTAAGACCATTAACCATCACAATTGAGGTTAGTGAACTTTAAGCCATGCTTTGAAGCTTAGTTTCGTTTAATATTTTCTTAACATTCTAATTCGAATTTTACTTGATTGATTATTTTATTTCATCATACTTAGACCTTAATAATACCTTAGCTAAACATCCCCACATGTCATTAAGGAAAATGACATATCAAACCCCAAACTTGCATCAATCGGCTATTGCATATCACCTTTGAGTACTTTGTTTGTTTTGCCCTTAGGCCCAATACTTTTGTGGCTTGACCCCAAGGGTAATATGGTCCTTAGACACTACATGAGACCCATTCAAACCCAGAATTAGTCTTGGACAAAAATGATTCCACAAACCAAACTAAGAAGCCAAACCGATTGCACATTCGTCTAGTTTGAGTGGGAACCAGTTGGATTGGAATTTAACCAACCATCTGCCTTGGTTGAGCCACCACCCCATGCCACCTCCATCACCACTTAGTCCCCAAGAGGTCCCATGACCATCATGAGAAATCTGACTTAGATTATCCCACCAAAAATTGAACTCAAAAACTGTCAAGCAAAAACCACATGAACCCGCCGGTTTGCAAAGGTGGTTTGACTGGCTTGTGGTCATCTAAATCATGCCCCATGACCTGAAAACCTCTATAGGGCCATTATAGCTATAGTGAGGAGGAGATCATGGTAGTTTCAAGCCACTATCCCCCCTACACAAGGTGACATAAGTCATGGAAAGCAAGCTAGAAACTTTCCAAACTGGTGCACCGCTCACTTCACCCAATTACCAGGCATCCAAGCCAACATCTCCTCCTCTCTTGAACCCTATAAATACCTCCCCTAACTTCTTCATTTCCTCCACACCTCAGCTCCATGCTTTCCCTTGAGTCTTAAGAATACTTCTCCCCCTTAGAGATCAAAAGAGTGGAACTGAGTAAGTTTTGGTGAGTTCTTGAGTGTTCTTGACCAAGGTTGTCTTGAGTGCTTAGAAGGCCAAGAAATTTATAAGTTTTCTTGATCTTGATCTTAGTTAGCATGTCAAGTTTTGTGATAGGTGTGATTTTTATGGGATTATTGTTACTTTTTATTTATATAAAGTGTCATTTTTCCTTCAATATTATTGATTTTATTTTATTTCTATGTATTTTTCTTTATTTTCTTGGATTTGAAGGAATGTGAAAATTTAGTGCAAAAGTAGACCATTTTGGTAGAAAAGAAGAGTCTACGAACCATAAGGCACGACCAAAAGACGAGACCAAAAATGGCGACAAGAGTTAGGAGAGGAGGGAGATATTTTACCTCCTGGGCGAGAAGACTAACCAACCACGCCCGTTCAAGTCCACACATGTTCGTTTGTGACCTCTAAGCCTATTATTTTACAAAGACCTCCACGCCAGTTATATTAAACGCACACGACATCTATCAATGGGATCCTTCCAAGTTCCGCAATCAATCTGCTGACCACCAAATCCTCCCAACTCTGTAAATCAAGCCATATATCACTGAATCTTCTATTTTAAATAATTCCATTATTCTTGGGATAATTTCTTTTATGTTAACAATTATCTTTAGAAACTAGTTTTTCAGGTTTTTAGGCTAGATTGTAGTCGCATTTATCTTGTTTTCAGATTTGAGTTTTGACATCTATTTAATTTCAGCTTGGGTTGAGCAGGGTATGAAGGAGAGTCTGAGTCTGAGTTTTAGAGTCTAGATTTTAGAATAAAAATATTCCAGAGTTTATTCTTTAAATTTCATTCGAGGAGGCAGATCTGGAGGGCAGAGGCGAGAGCCGTATGCTTCATCAACCGACTCCAACGAAGAACACCAGTTTTATTATTTTTCTTTTCAATTTCATTAGGAACTAATTTTCTTTTCTAGAGCTTTGATGTAGCCTAGCATTGAACACATAATTTATATTATAAGTTATCGTATTTTCAATATTTCCATGATTGAATGTTTATTCTTTATTCTTAATAGTTGCAATTTTCTATCTAATTATTGTTCAATCTATTAAATCGCAATTAGACTGAAAGGTGATTTTTTATTAAAGTTCTAGAGTTAAGCACCATTAGTTGAGCGAAAGTATAGATACTTTACCGCGTGTAGTGTGATATTCAAGAAAAATCCAAAGAACTTAATGAGTCTCTAATTAGTTAAATTCTCATAGAGATATAGAGATATTAATTGGAGATATTTTTTGTATTGTTCGAGAGAAAATATTAAATAGTTAAAGAATTTTTATCATCAATTTAGGATAATTCTATAAAAATGAAGAATAAATTGGGTGAAATTTGCTAGATGAAATCAAACGCTTTAGATCTTTTCTTGTTATCTTTAAAATCTTAATTTTAATGCTATTGTCTTCAGTTTAATTTAGATAATCCATTCTTCAAATTTTGATTTTTCAAATAGTAATTAATTTAGTCAATTTCAATACTCAATAGCTTAATTATTTCCTGTGGGTTCGATATCCTTTTTCCTTAAAACACTTTACTACTTGTTATGATCTGTGTACTTGTAGATATTTTCACCACAACAATTTTTTGGTGCTACTGCCAAGGATCGAACTTGGGTCACCCGCATGACAGGCGGGAATACTCACCACTATACTACAATGACAGGGAAGTTAAGGAATGATATTTGCAAGCATTTAAGGAATATTTCTTAGCAAAATATTTCTATTCGGCCAAGATAGTAAAGTTAAGAAATGACATCATTACCTTCACCCGATTTGAGGGTGAATCATGATATGAGGCATGGGAGAGATTCAAGGATTTATTACGCAAATGTCCACATCAAGACCTTCTAGCTTGGCTTCAAGTACATACATTTTACAATGGTTTGGGACTCACAAATTGATCTATGGTTGATGTGGCCGCAGGAGAAGCATTAATGAGTAAGACCCATGAAGCCACATATGAAATTCTGGAAGAATTGGCATCCAACAACTATCAATGGTCTGCAGAGAGAGCAATGCCAAGAAAGACGGCTGGAGTTTTTGAACTTGATTCTATTACCACATTGATGGTCCAATTGGCAAATATATCCAAACAACTAGATAAAATTAACATTAATGATATTCAAACTAATTTCCAACATCAAAACATCCTTATTCAAAAACGTTCAATCCCGGATGGAGGAATCACCCTAACTTTTCATGGAGCAATAACCAAGTGCTGGTTAGACCAGCTCAACAATTTCCACAGCAAGAAAAGAAGCCGACACTTGGAGATATGCTTATGCAGTACATGGAAAAGAATGATATGGTGATGTAAAACAACTTGACTTCAATCCAAAATCTTAAGGCGTAAATCGGTCAGCTTTCAAACAAGCTTACTGAGATGACAACAGGGACTTTACAAGCAACACTGTTATGAATCCAAAGGAACATGTCAAAGCCATAACACTAAGAAGTGGACGGACATATGACCAGCCACAAACGATAAATACCGAGCGAGATGTAGAAGCTGCCGAAAATGTGGAGTCCAAGAAGAAGGAAACCGAGTACGAGGTGAAAGAAGCAGAGCGAGATGCGACCGACCAGCAAGCTGAGAAGACTAAAGAGCATAAAGGGGTTGCAAAACCCAAGAAATCCAGGAAGTTTATTTCTAAAACTTATTCTCCTTCAATTTATCCACCAATTCCTTTTACAAGAAGATTAAGAAAAAATAAGAATGATAATCAATTCTCAAAATTTCTCAGTATATTTAAGCAACTGCATGTTAATATTCGTCTCATTGAAGCTTTAGAGCAAATGCCTAAATATGCAAAGTTTTTTAAGGATATATTATCAAACAAGCGAAAGTTCAAGGAGACAAATCTTGTTTTAAATTGGAAAAAATACCACTTCTTGGTTGAGGAGGGACTAGTGATCGGCCACCGCATTTCTTTCAAGGTAATTGAGGTCGACCGACCAAAGATAGAAGTTATTGACAAAATCCCACCACTAACCAATGTGAAGGGTGTGAGAAGTTTCTTGGGTCATGCCGGATTCTATCGTCGGTTTATCAAGAATTTTTTCCAAATTACTAAATCTCTATGCAATCTGTTGATTAAAGATACTCAGTTTGAATTTTCTGATGAATGCCTGCATGGTTTTGAAACATTGAAAAAGAAATTAATTTCAGCACCTATCATTGTATCACCAGATTGGAATTTACCTTTTGAATTAATATGTGATGCTAGTGATTATGCTATAGGGGTTGTTTTGGGGCAGAGAAAGATAAAAATTTTCATGTTATTTCTTATGCTTAATAGAAGCTCAACTTAATTATACTACTACTGAAAAAGAATTGTTAACATTTGTGTTTGCCTTTGACAAATTTCATTCTTATTTGATAGGTTTGAAGGTGGTCGTCTACACCGATCACTCAACTCTTAAATACTTTCTATCGAAGAAGGATGCCAAACCAAGACTGTTGAGATAGATTATGCTATTACAAAAGTTCGATTTGGAAATAAAAGATAAGAAAGGTATCGAGAATGCAGTGGCCGACCATATATCTTGTCTTGAGCTTCCCAAACGAGCAATTAATGGCTATACAATTTATTCCATAGTATGCCAGCATGGTAAATTATTTGGTGTCTAGAACTCTACCGGCCGAGATGACATATCAACTAAAGAAGAAGTTCTTCTCCAACTATATTATTTTTGGGAGGAACCTTTTCTATACCGGCACTATGCGGACCAGATAATCAGGAGATGTGTGCCCGAGGAGGAGATGGAGAGCATACTTAGACATTGCCCACTCATTGGAAGAGGGCAACCACTTTGGTGGAGCAAAAACGGCAGCAAAAGTTTTACAATGCAGCTTTTATTGGCCGACTATTTTTAAAGACTCTTTTAATTTTGTTAATTTATGTGATCATTGTCAAAGGGTTGGGAACATTTCTAGGAAACATGAGATGCCTTTAAATAATATTTTAGTGATTGAATTATTTGATGTTTAGGGTATAGATTTCATGGGTCATTTTCCATCCTCATATTCTAATAAATTTATTTTGGTGGTTGTAGATTATGTCTCCAAATCGATGGAAGTGGTCACCTTGCCAACCAATGATGTAAGGGTTGTGGTGAGTTTCTTGCAAAAGAACATATTGTTTTTCTTTTTAATTTCATTATAAATAATTTTATTTTCTAGAGTTTTGATGTAGCCTAACATTGAACACACAAATTATATTCTAAGTTATTTTATTTTCAATATTTTCATGTTTGAGTCTTTATTCTTTGTTCTTAATGATTGTAATTTTCTAACTAACTATTGTTCGATCTATTGAATCACAATGAGACAGAGAGGTGATTTGCGATTAAAGCTCTAAGATTAAGCACCATTAGTTGAGTAAAAGTAGATACACTTTATCGCGACTAGTGTGATTTTTAAGAAAAATCCAAAAAACTTAATGAGTCTCCAATTAGTTAAATTCACATAGAGATATGGAGTTATTAGTTGGAGATATTTTTTGTATTGTTCAAGAGAAAATGTTGAATATTTAAGGGATTTTTTTCATCAACTTGGGATAATTGAAATTCTATAATAAGGAAGAATAAATTGTGTAGGATTTGTTAAGTGAACTCAAACGCTCTAGATCTATTCTTATTATCTTTAAAAGAATTCTTAATTTTAATGCTTTTGTCTCCAGTTTAATTTAGAAAATCCATTCTTCAAATTTCAATTTTTCAAATAGTAATTAATTTAGTAAATTTCAATACTCTATAACATAATTAGTCATTGTGGGTTTGATATCCATTTTTTTAAAACACTTTACTACTTGTTACAATTTTGTACACTTGCAGAGATATTCTTAGCACAACAAGTTTTTGGCACCGTTGCTGAGAATTAGTTATTTGTTATTGATATTGATACCAGCTAGATTTTTACTACTTTAGATTTTATTTTATTTTATTTTATTTTAAAAAATAGTTTAAATTAGATCTCAGTTTGGTTTTTCTTTTCAGGAATCAAAAGTGCATGCCCCGATCTAAATCATTAGAGCGTACAACTTTTGATCCCAAGATTGAGAGAACCTTACGTCAGATCAATAAATAGAAAAAGAAAGAGGTCGCCGCATCTAAAGTTAATATGGCTGACCAGCAGCACAAGGCATTAAGAGACTATGCGAAGCCCTTGGTCAATGGGGCGATATCTAGTATAAGCGGACCATCATTCAAATGATTCAACAAACTGTCCAGTTTGGGGGGGTTGTCACAAGAGGACCCTAATGTTCATATTGTCAATTTTCTAGAAATTTGTGATACTTCTAAACACAATAGAGAGATCGATGATGTGATTCGATTTTGACTTTTTCCTTTCTCACTTAGGAAAAAAGCAAAAGCTTGGTTGAAGTCTTTGTTGCCTGGCATCATCACCACCTGGGAGGAGTTGCCACAAAAATCCTTAGCAAAATATTTCCCTCCGGCCAAGAGAGCGAAGTTAAGGAATGATATTACTATATTCACCCAATCTGAGGGTGAGTCATTATATGAGGCATGGGCAAGATATAAAGATTTATTGCGCAAGTGTCCACAACACGACCTCCCGGCCTGGCTTCAAGTACAGACATTTTACAATGGTTTGGGATCCACAAATCGATCTATGGTTGATGCGGCCGTGGGATGAGCATTAATGAGTAAGACCCATGAAGCCGCACATGAACTTCTGGAAGAATTGACATCCAACAACTATCAATGGTCTGCGGAGAGAGCAATGCCAAGAAAGGCGGCTAGAGTCTTTGAACTTGGTTCTATTACCACCTTGGCGGCACAGATGGCAAATCTATCCCAACAATTAGGTAAGAACATTACCGCTATTTAAACTAATGTTGTTTGTGATCATTGCGCAAGAAATCATTCAATTGTAGACTGCCAAGTGGGGAATCCTTTTGTCCAATCTAGTCATGAACAAGCCCATTACGTGTCCAATTTCCAACGTCAAAATAATCCTTATTCAAACATGTTCAATCTCGGATGGAGAAATCTCCCTAACTTTTCATGGAGCAATAACCAAGTGCCGGTTAGACCAACTCAACAATTTCCACAGCAAGAGAAGAAACTGACACTTGAGGATATGTTTATGCAGTACATGTAAAAGATTGATATGGTGATCTAAAACAACTCGGCTTCAATCCACAATCTTGAGGTGCAAATCGGTCAGCTCTTAAACATGCTTACCGAGAGGACAACAAGGACTTTGTCGAGCAACACCATGACCGATCCAAAAGAGCATGTCAAAGCCATAACATTGAGAAGTGGGCGAGCATATGACTAACCACAAATAGTAAGTACCAAGAGAGATGCAGAAGCTGCTGAAAATGCAGAGTCTGAGAAGAAGGAAACCGAGTACGAGGTGAAAGAAATCGATGGGGATGTGACCGACCAGCAAGCTAAAATGACTAAGGAGAATAAAGGGGTTGCAAACCCAAGAAATCCAAGGAGTTTATTTCTGAAACTTCTTCTCCTTCAATTTATGATCCACCAATTCCTTTTCCACGGAGATTAAGAAAAAATAAGATTGATAATCAGTTCTCTAAATTTATGAGTATATTTAAGCAACTGCATATTAATATTCCCCACATTGAAGCTTTAACCTTTGCTTTCATCTTGCAGGAATGAAGAGACAAGGAGATCTCTAAGGAGTACACAGCTGCACCTTCAAGGACAATATTCAATTGGCAGAACTAGGAAAGAAATCAAGGGAACATCTCTTACCTTCTCTCATTTTTTGCTTTAGTTTTTCTTCTTTTTTTCCCTTTGAAAACAATGTGATATTTAAGTTTGGGGGAAAAGGATATTATTTTATTTATTTAAAAAAATAATAATAATACTGATGATGATGATGATAATAAAAACTGTATAGTTTGATGAATAAAAAGCCTATAATAAGAATATGATTGAAATTTATTAGAATTTTTAGGAAAAATTGTCATTTCTTAAGTCTAGTTGTTAATTCTTTTCCTGATCTTACTTAATTTGATATTTTCTATGTTTAATGAGTGCCTCTTATGATCATTAATCGTTTTTCAGTACCTAGAGAAATTTTATGTGAATTTGTATGGTCTCAACTTATTCTAGAACTTGTTTGATTACACTCGAGGCGAACAGAATATTACTGAAAAAATGATTAAGTCATTCTTTGGATCGATTGAGCCTTTCAAGCTTACCCATTTATTATCTTTATCCCTAGCCACCCCTTTGAGCTTTATTGAATTATATTTTAGCCTTATATTTTTCTTTCTTGTAAACCTCATATTCCCTACCTTACTTAAGCTTAAACACTAAATTTCCTTACCTTTTAAGAGAACTAAGTTTACACAAAGTTACAGACTCACAAGAGCATAAAAGGCAAGAGAGGTAGAAAGTCTACAAGTAAAGTTAATTATAGCAATATTATCAAAATCATAAGTTTAGGGGTGTGAAAAGTCAATTCATCTACTGTGTGGACAACAAGAAAAGGCCAACGAGAGTCACCACAAAGGCAGTCGAAAAGTTATCGTATTTTCAATATTTTCATGATTGAGTGTCCTTGTTCTTAATCCTTGCAATTTTCTAACTAATTATTGTTCGATCTATTGAACCGCAATGAGACCTAGAGGTGATTGTGATTAAAGCTCTATGGTTAAGCACCATTAGTTGAGTGAAAGTAGAGATACTTTACTGTGATTAGTGTGATTTTTAAGAAATATTCAAAGAACTTAATGAGTCTCCAAAATGTAATGCCCCGTACCCGAATGGGTCAAAGAATTACTACCTGTCACTTATAAACATGTCTCCCAACACATCTAAAACCTCCAAAGATTTCATAAACAATCATCAATCTCATATTTTCTAAATATACACATTATAAACTCCACAAAGTCATTACTGCAATAATAATAAACCAAGGGGTCCACAATCTCTTAGTAGTCATAACATACAAAACTAAATAAACCATAAGTCCTACTAAACCAAATACATAATTAAATCTAAAAGACATCAAATCTAAAAGACATCATAAACCTTTCTTTTAACGATAGTACCCTAGGGTACTCCACATCCTCTCTTCAACTTAGTCATGCTCACAATTCCTAACCCTAGTCCTCAGTTGGACTCTCCACATCATCTGAAAATATTATGAAGATAAATGGGTGAGTTACCAACAACTCAGTAAGTATGACATATACTAGCGTGCAAACATGAGCACTTACAAAGTACAGTATGCAGAATAAAATAATTTCCAGAGTTATCATGTAGAACAAAACATGTCTTCAAACATAACAGAGCGATGGTTTTAAGTCACATAAAACCTAGAGTACTTTGGCATAACATAACCTGAGCATCATCATCACATCAAAACAGAGCATCTCACAGAGTAGATACCATGTTTCACCCCCGTGGTAGGGTTGTGTTAACCCCGGTGGCCAAACTGGGAAGAGACAGAAGTGAATCTTTCCCTTATTACTCTCGGATCCTCGAGTGTGCACACAGGAAATACCACATAAAAACCACTTTGTTTCCAAAGTGGGTGCACTCAGAAACAAAGTAGAGCTAAGACAGAGTCAAATACAAAATTCGGTACACCATGCCATAGGTTTTCAGATGCCATATCAAAACAAAACAGAGTTCCAAAACATAACCAGATCATTCTCACATACTGAAAAACAAAAGTCGGAGTATCTTTCTAAATCAATGCACAATTGTTTTCATATTTCAAAGACAGCATGACAAAATTTAGCTCATATCTACACAATGAAGGTCAAAAACGTTTTCTCCTTTTCATACAGATTTCATGAGTAATGTAAATAAACAACCAAGGTTGTTTTTTCCAAGTTCTCATTTCATAACTAAAACACGCAAAATTTTTAGAAAGTCAACCTCAGTCTAAACAATTCGTGTAAAGCCTAGTATAGGAACCCCGCTTACCTAACTCTTGCAGTGTATTCTCTAAATTATGAAACTATACTCTGACCGTGTCACGATAACCTATATTATAAAAATTATGCACACGTTGATAACTTTACCACACCAGTATAGAAACTTAACTAACCAAAGTTTGCAACTCTTAAGAGATAAAACTAGGTAAGCCAATCAATAGCTAAGTTTATAATAGTCCAAAAATCAGTCATAGTGTAACCTGCACAGCCACTTAATTCAACCCCAAATAATGTTACAACACACGGCACGCCTACCTAACCAACCTCTTCACACAAAGCATTCATATAAACTATGGGTGTAAGTTTAAACCGGAAAACCAGAAAACTGGACCGGATCGGACCAAACCAGATCGGTTGGAAAATATATATATATAAATTAATTTTATATATTACACAAAATATTATACATATATATAAGTTTTATATATAATATATAATTATATGTCATATATGAAATAATTTCATATTATAATTTATAAATTATAATATAAAATGTTAATCTTAAATATGAAAATTTGTAATTTGTTTGATCATATGTTATTAATATTAATATAATTATATATAAGATAATGTTATTATAATTTATAAAATAAAAGTTTAATCTTAAAGATGAAAATTTAATTAATCATATGCTTTAAATATAAAATATATATTAAATTATTAATAACAATTTATCATAAGAAATAACACTTCATTATATATTTTTTATATTTTAAAAAATTCGAAAAACCGAATCAAACCAGACAAGACCGGAAACCAATAAAATCTGAGGTACCGGTTTAGGAGGGTAACTGGTGCATAATCGGTTTTGAAAAATGCAAAACTGATACATACCGGTTCGATCCTAAATTTTGTCTAAAATCAGATAGGTTACACCCCTAATATAAACCATCCCAACAGCCGACACCAACTCAAAAGTAACATCCAAAACAATCCATGTTTTTCCCCAGACAGCCACATAATTTTATCATATCGCCACTACAACTCTACAATTTACTCATATTTCAATATAGCCAATAAATAATTCACAACAGCCATATAACTTCCTCCTTAAAAATTTCTAGCACACATACCTCCCGCACTTAACATCACCACCCTCACTTCCATAACAAATCTTTCAACAATACAATTCTACTAGAATAAAAGAAGTTTCCAAAATAAAATATAGCTTCAAGAGTAGTGTTCATGATTACTTTTCACGATCTCCAAAGTAACAAACTGTTGATATGAGTAAAAAAAATGGCGCTGCTTAGAAATGAATTTACCCTGTAATTATCCATCAAGCAATCCATAATAACGTAAACACACTAAAATTTGGGGCGAAAACTTCGAACAACAAGAGATAACAAAATAATTAGATTTAGAGAGAGAGAGAGAGAGAGAGAGAGAGGACTTGGCTTACCGTCATGCAAAATCTCAACAACCCAATCTGAAATTTCCACCAAAAATCACAGCAAAGCGAGAGAGAAAGGACGTGAGAGGCTTCTGTTGTGAGTGAGGTTGAAAGTAAGGAAGAAACCAAAATACAAAGTGACAGGAGAAACCGATGAGATCATGAGATTAGGGGAGAGAGAGAGAGAGAGAGAGAGAAGAAGAAAAAGAAGAAGAAGGAACCTTACCAATGTGAGGAGCTTCAGACCCAATCTGGACTTTCACCCAAAAATGCAGCACCAACGCACTCTAAAAAAATGCAGGAGATTGAGAGAGAGCGTGAGGCTAAGGGAAAAATACAGAACTTGATTAACTGAAAGGGGGTGGGGAGAAGTTGGATTTCGTGGGAGATAAGATGCGAGAAAAGGGGTTAACGGGGAGCAGTTTTTGAAATTTTAGAAACTGATAAGGGGAAGAGAGAGAGAGACGGTCAGTGGAGGAAACAACACAAAAACAAATAACCCAAGGAAAAACCTTACCTGTCCACAACGCCGTATTGCTCCTTAGAACGGAGTTGGGTTTGAGCCAGGGCCTGGCAGCGGTTGGGTCTTACACCAATTAATTAAATTCACATAGATATATGGAGATATTAATTGGAGAAATGCTTTATATTGTTCGAGAAAAATTATTGAATAGTTAAGGAATTTTTGTCATCAACTTAGGATAACTAAAGTTCTATAACAAGGAAGAATAAATTGTGTGGGACTTGGTAGTGAAATCAAACGCTCTAGATCTATTCTTACGATCTTTAAAATCTTAATTTTAATGCTATTGTCTTCAGTTTAATTTAGATAATCCATTCTTCAAACTTCGATTTTCCAAATAGTAATTAATTTAATCAATTTCAGTACTCAATAACATAATTATTCCATGTGGGTTTGATATCCGTTTTCTTTAAACACTTTACTACTTATTACGATTTTGTGCACTTGCAAATATTTTCACCACAACACTTTGTTTCCAAATGTTGGTACAAAATTTGGTTGAGTTTTGAAAAAGTTATCATACTTAGTTCAAAACTAGGTCATTAAATGGTGGTTTGAATGATTAAATGATTTTTAGTAAAAATTTAGCTATAGAATGTCTTAAGCATGATTTGATATGATTTATTCTTGTCTTAGAATAATTATGGAAGGTTTGACTTGTAATTAAAAGCATGCCATGATAGGTTTTAAATCTATCTTGTTTTGATCATCAAAAAATTTGCCATTATTATTTCATTAAAGATGTTAGTGATTATTTATGATTAAAGAAAATCTCATATGCATGCATTCATAGGGATCAATAGTTGAAAACACAGTTAGGCATCAACTAGAGTGCATGCCACGAGTTGAGACTGTTTGGACAAGTTCTACTTTGATTTTTGAAAATCCAAGGGCATAGATGATTTTAGAAAGCTAAAAATATGAAGTCTATGAATTTTGGTTAAATTTAAAGTTTATTTACAATTAATGAAAATTTGGGACCTTAACGATAGTTTTTTAGAGTCTAAAGATATTTTTATAAATAGCCATTTCTGAAGCATTTGATTTTGAACCACATCCATAGTAGTATTAATTCTAACTTAGTATGTACTTGATTTCAGCTGCTACAATATTTTTTGGATTACTCAGGAAGTTTATAAGTTAGCTTCTAACTTACTCTTGGATAATTTATGTATGATTCTTGTGTAAACACAACATTCATATTATAAATGTCATTTTAAGCATGAAACATCATATGATTCATCATTGAGCATTTGATTACTTATTTACATGACATGTGAAATTTTCACCATTTTAGCATATTGCATCTATAAATGTCATATTTCATGAAAGATTACTACATATGCATATGTCATGAAATACATTTTTCAAGTATAGCATGAAAATAATTTTTGTCACAACCTCAAAGGCTAGGATGGAAAATTATCCTAGTGGAACTCCTCTGTCCACTCTGGAGTATTTAATAATGGAGTGGTAACCTCTGAATTGACTAAAGAACAGTCAGCGGGTTTCGAATGGGCTCTTTTTAAAGAACGCTAGAGCAAAGTCAATATGTTATCATACCTAACACTGGTGGGTGTACATATTATGATGTTACGATGTTATATTATATTTACCAATGCATTGAGAATGAGTCTATACACAACGTAGTTTCAACGTGAGTTGTACTACGGTCACTAGCAGATACTCACAGTGCACATGGAGAACTGTGAAGATACCACATATTATGATGAAGTTATGTTTTCAAAAATGGAAGTAAAAATGTTCATTGAATGAAAACATGTGTCTTTGTTTTCTGAAATGTTAAGGAATCTAGATAGGAGACATGCATACTGATTTTTTTTTGCATTTCATGCATTGCATATTTATCATTCCTCATACTTAATTTATCTTTGTGCACATTGGTTGTTTAACTTACGGAGATTTCAATAAACCTCACCCCTTATGGGACCACTATCATTACACTCAGAATGATATAAGTTGTGTTGGGTCTCGAGGAGGACGAGCTAGATAGAATGCTAGATCCGACTAATTGAGGAGGAGCCGAACCTTGAGAAGAGATTGGATTTAATCCTGATGTTTATAGCCCAATTCCTTCATGCTTTAGAATGCATGAAGCGACTGATTTAACTTTCACTCTTAGTTGTACTAAGTCTATGATACATTGGTATTTTGAACTTCTTGATCACTAATGAATTGGGATGCTTTTAGTTATTCTGGCATAAGTTATACTTTTACCTTTATTTCTGTTGCGATTATTGCATACTGCTAGTTGCATATTATGATACATTGCAAAATAGCTGTCATGTACGGGGGTATGGAACCTTGTGTTGCATATCCTAATGCTCTAAATCTTCGTTCCATCTCAAGCGAAGGTTAGGGGCATCACAATCATAGTTTAATGTCTAAATCAGGTAAGAGAATTTTTATTCGGACACTTAGAAAGATCTTAGCTACACTTGGGGAGTAGTTTTGGATACTTGGCACCAATAGGAACCATGAGATAGTTTGTGAAGGAAATCAAGGTGTGAGATCATGCCACCTAAGCAAAACCCTATTCCATCCAACAATTCAAACTGTGCCAAACCAAAGAGGGTTTCAACCCTAGTGAAATCATAAATGGTTGGAAATCCAATTGAAACCCCAAAAGCTTGGTTGAAACCAAAACTCTAAACGGTTTTTCCAAACCCTAAAGTTTGCCTCCAAACCCTATTTTATCCAATTTCTAGCATTGTGTTTAATCACTTGATTAAATTACTTTCACATGCTATTAATTTCTCAAATTCATGTTACGACATTATTATCCAACCTTTAAACCTTGAAAATTTGATTGGGCCAAGAAAAATTAAATTTGGGCTTGATAGAACCTCAAACCCTCTTTAAACCCCAAATGAAGCCTACTTGTTTAAGGCCCACGAATTTGGGCCACCTTGACAAAAGTTCTTGAGGAAGTTTCCACCCACCCATGGCAACCCATCCACTCCTCCTAACAGCTCCAAAGTCGTGCATGATATGAAAGTCAAAGGCCATCTCACCACCACCCTTCTCTTGAAAGTTTCCTTAGCTGAAAATCACTTACTATTTGCACCTTTTTGTGACCTAATCACCATACCTCAAGATGTTATACAAGGTCATACCTTCCTTTTCAGAAGTACTTGTGGCATGTAGGTCACCACTTCCCTCACTTCACCACTTTTCACCCACATTCTTGAAAAGAAACCCTCAGAAGCTCTCTTGGGCAGAATCCATAGACTTTTTTCGTGCCATTTTTGAAACCCTTGCAAGTATTGTCTTACAATGATCCTTCATAAAAGTTGTTCTTCTTAGAGTCTAGTTTCCATTGGTATCTCGTTTGTTTGATTTAATGGTTTTTTTTTATGGGTAAAACATTATTTTAATCTTGTAAAGGTCATTCTAGGCGATAATCTAGATAGTATATTGTATTTTAGAGTTTTTGGCCAAGTTAAAGGACAAATCTTGGTCTGAGAATTTTATGTAGTGTTTTTAACATGTATATATGAATTTTTGTTGAATATTAGTTTCATAATTAAAGCTTTTGATGAAATTTCTCTAAGATCTAGAAATATAGAAACTGGAAGAGGAAAAACAATTTATATTTTAAGAAAGTTTGAGTCTTTTGTAGTTTAATCTTACTCCAATTGCTTTGATATTTTTCTTTGATGACCCTAAGCCTTTTTTATACATGTTTGGATGTTATTTTGAAGATTTTTTCTGTTGATTTCAAAGATGTGATTTTTTATGCAAGAGATTATACAGTTGGGTAAAAAGTTTAATGTTTTTAGTTAGATCTATGTCTTCAATTATTTTTAGCAATGTGATTTTAAGTTTAATACTTGGATCTACTTTAGGGCACATTTTAAAATCATATGATGTTTTTGTCTGAAGATCTCACCATAGAATGCTTTGCATCAAGCATTTGATCAAGCTAGTTAGGAAAGAAATTCTGTTTTGGGCTAAGGGTAGGAGCCAAGTGCTTTATGTGTTGTTTTGTGATTTTTGGTGACTTTTCTATGTTGATTCAAACCATGTTAGTTCTTAGGATTGTGGAGTTCTTGGAATGTTTTGAAATAGGTCAAACATTGAGATTCAAGAGTTGTATTTTAGTAAAAAAATTTGGATCTTTTTACTAAAGAGTTTTTTTATTATGTGAAATATAATTTTGTTAGATGTTTAAAGCACATTTTTAAACTTAGGATATGAGAATTTTTGTTGCAATATTTCGGTTTGATCATGAGTTTTGGAGTTTGATAAAATTGCAATAAAAATATCAAAGAGAAACGGCCTTTGATAGTTTCGGCCCTATGGAGAAACATAGAGTTGTGTTTGGTTTTATTTTTTTTTTTTTCTAAGTTGATATTTGAGTTTAAGAATGTAAATTTTGGTAATTTTTGGAGTTAGGATGTGAAATCCTTAAGTTAGGGGTAAAATGGTAATTTTTTCACATGTAGAGCGTAAAATGATAATATTAGTCTAAGTTAGCATTTCTTCACATTTCTAATTATTAGTAATATAGTTTCTAACTTTTAGAATCCCTACTTACAGTTTCTCATGTTTCATGCCTAATTCCCATAACTCTACGATCACTGTAAGTTAACTTCTAACTTACTGTCAGATTACAATATATGTATGCTGACAAGGGAACTATGGGTTATGTACTTATATTATCATATATGCCATGCCATGCCATGCAAGTTACTACACGTTTATCTGTTATACATATTATATGTTGTCACAAAATATTCATTTGTTAAACATATTATATTCTATCACAAAATAATTTTTTGTTACACGTTATGCCATGTCACAAAATGCTATCTGTTACATGTTATTTCATGTCATGTAATGCTATCTGTGTACGTAATATTGTCTGTTATATGTTATGTCATAATGTGTAATGTTGTATGTTACATATTATGCCATGTTATGCATTGTTTATATGTTTCATGTTACGTCAAGTCATGTATCTCACGATACCGGTCCGATACCAGTTTTATTTTTCTTAAAACTGATCAAAATCGATCCAGTTCCGGTTTTTCTTTTTCTAAAACCGGATCGGACCAAACCGAACCGGTTCATATATATATGTATATTATAATTTATTATATTATATATAATATATAATTATATATAAAATAGTTTTGTATTATATAATAAATTACTAATTAATATAATTTTAAATTTTAAAATCTTATATCACTATAGTCTATTATTTTAATAGTTATACTAATATTAAATCACTATATATTATAATATACTATAATATATCACTATATTATATATTATAATATATCACTATCGTCTATAATACAATTATAATATATATTATGATATACTAAAATATATTATTACTATATATTATATACTATAGTATACTATTATATATATTATATAATATAGAATATAGAATATTAAAACAGGAAACCCAGACTGGAACCGGTAAAACCGGAAGTACCGGTTTAGGAGGGTAACCAGTACGGATTTGGTTCTTGAAAATGAAAAACCAATGCATACCGGTTCAGTCTCAAATTTTGTCCAAAATTGGACCGGTTACACCCCTACATGCATGTTTAACCTGTATGTTAAGTTATTTGTTAACTTGTTGCGTGATAGTCCCAACTACTATTTTCCTTGGAATGGTAGACCATGTGTTAGGATCATAAGGTGGAGACCAATATTTTGAATACCTTAGTGGAAGCCATACCGGTGAAGGCACTAGAACGAAATATTTCGGTACCGGTACCGTTTCGTGTACCATTTCGAGATAGTCAATATATGAATAAATTATATATAAAAATTAAAAATAATAGTCTATATATAAATAAATTATATATAAATATATGGATATATAAATTATAAATAGTCTAGTTTGAATTGGGGGTCAAAAAATGAGCTCTTAGTTTGAAAAAAGAAAATAAGAAAATAAGGGTCTAAATATCAGCCAGTACAGCCGGTATTTCGACCGATACGAAACACATAGTATACCTGTACCAAACTGGTGGCCGCTACAAAAAATACCTGACGGTACGGTACGATATTTAAAACACTGGTTGAGACGGTCGATTAGATGGCAAAGACACCACACGCAGCTCATAGACTCAATGCTCTGATATATCGTTAGTATTATGACATCATTGACTGAGTTGGGCAAGCTACTCAATGGATTAGCCTAGTAGTTCCTACTTGTACTTAAGGAGCTCAATCTCTAGTGCTCGTATGATTACAAACCTTTTAAACTCATAATGTAATCAAGAAGGTCTACCACTTTAATGTTTATGGATTATGTTTTAAGTATTTAGGATATTTTTAGTTTGATGCATAGTATTGCTCAAAAAAGAAAAAAAAAATTATCCGCTGCTAATTTTACATACTGTTAGATGCATGCTAGGTGCATTGCATCTTTATTTGTCATGAATAAGGGTAGGTAACTTTATGTTGCATATCCTATCGCTTCTTATGTCCGTTCAATCCCAAGCGAAAATCTAAGGGCGTCACACAAGATTTCTAGTCCAAACACTTTACTTTCTCCTACTTCATCCCTATACAACGGGGAATCTACTCTTCCTGCCATACAAGGCTTCGTAAGGTGTTATCTGAATGGTGGCTTGGAAACTATTGTTGTAAGCAAACTCTATTAGAGGTAGTTGCTTCTCCCAATTCCCTTCATATTCCAATACACAAGCTCTTAGCATATCTTCCAAAGCTAAATCTTCCTTTCTGTTTGCCCAGCTGTTTGTGGATGGTATGCACTACTGAACTTCAAACTAGTGCCCATCGAATTCTGAAAACTTTGCCACAATCGTGATGTAAAATGAGTGTCTCTATCTTACACAATCATCTTAGGCACTCCATGTAATCTGACAATCTTTGCTGTATAAATTTTGTCAATCTCTCCAGAGAATCTGTATTCTTGACAGGTATGAAGTGAGCACTTTTCGTCAGATGATCAACTTTCACCCAAATAGTATTATTTCTAGCTGAGGTCCTAGGAAAACCCACTACAAAATTCATCAAGATATCTTCCCACTTCCATTCTGGGATTTGCAGTGACTACATGTTACCTGCAGGCTTCTGGTGTTCTGCCTTAACTAATTTGTAGACAAAACACTTGTTCACAAATTCTGCTAGGTCTTTCTTCATTCATTCCCACCAAAAATGTTGCTTTAGATCCTAGTAGGAAGGAATGATGAAGGATGGAAATGAAATGGGGGGAAGAGAGTGAAAGTAGGCATGTGCATAAAAGGCCCTGGGCCGATCCGTCTGCAAGACCTAAAATTGGCCCACCCGACAAAATTCAAGTTCATCAGATCAACCTGAATAATGGGTTGGCTACACATAATATCGGTCGAAACTGATCACAAATTCACAATATTTCTTTAATCGAGTTCTCTCCTCCAACCCTAGCCAACTCTCCATTTGTCATCTCTGTTCTTCGTTGCCTTTCGTGGTAACAGTTCATCACCACCATTCGTCATCATAGTTCGTGGTCTTCGTTCACCGCATCATCCCCTTTGTTGCTTCTCCACAAGGTCCAAATCTGCCCACTCTCTCCAAGACTACCATGGGTGAGCGGCGATTATGCATCTGGGCTACGAGATCCCACACGGCCTTGTAGTCATGCATGCGGTGGTGATGTCGATGGCGAGGTTGAAGGAGGAAGAGGAGTGAGCGAAGGTGGGGTGGTGGTGGTCTAGGATTCTGAAGAAGTGGAGAGCCCTGGGTCCATGGTTCCAGAGGCGCTTGAGGTCACTGTCGGCGACCTCCGAGGTTCATTGAATTGTTGGGTCTACTAGTGTTTACGTAAGTCTTGGGTTGGAGCAAAGAATGAGTTTCAAAATGATGGCATCTTGTGGTGGTGGTGGTGGTGGCTTGGTGGAGACGGAGTGGTATGGGAGTAAGTAATAAGGTTTTGGAGGATGAACTCGGGAGTAAGAAAGAGATGACAGTGCTAAAGAATTTCTACGAAGAAGTAGAATGAACATTTTCCCTCTCCCACGTTTTTCCTCCAACCAAACACTATTAGCTTCAATGACTGTCATTTAATTGGGCTCTTTTTAGTTCTTTCTTCTGGGAATATCAAACCCTAGCTTCAAGCTCCTGTATAGTATGAAATTCCCCCCCCCCCAAAAAAAATATTCTCCTTGCCATTCAAGCTCCTGAGGTTTGCTTGCATCACCATGCCGCCTAGGCTCAACCCAACGTCATTTCTTGAGTCCCATGTGCTCCTCTCATACATAAAGGCCAGATTTGGTTCGGTTTTTTTTTTTTTTTTTTTTTGGGCTTCTTTCTTGGAAATGTAGTGCAGCTTTGGATCAAGTTTTTACTTGTTGTTTGGTTTACAAGAAAATGTAAAAGGGGTAGGAAGCGATCAATATTTTTCCTATTCATAATATTTTTCTCTTTTTTCTTTTAATCTCAGCATTCTTATATAGATCAATATATGGAAATTGTAGATAAGATTGGAAGTTGAAGCATTGGTCAATATAGGTACAAGGTCCCTTTGTCGATGAAGAAGAAAGAAGGTAGTATTTCCATTTTTTTTTTTTTAAAGATCAGGTCGGGTCGTGCAAGTTCGACCCGAGTCTGTTTTGATAGGCTGGTTCAGATTGGGTTAGCGCCTTAAATGGAGATATTCGGGTTGGGTCGAGCACTAACCCAGTATTGTCAGCTTAGGTTGCAGGCCTAAGTGAAAGGGTGACTTGCACGCCTAATACACTTTTGAAATGGATAGTATGGGCTTAAGTGACACCTTGATAGATGGTGATTAAGTAACAAAAAATGCAAAGAGTGAGGGGGAGTGCGTTGATGCTGCTGCCGTGTTGAAGGGAGGTGGTGAGGTGGATTTTTCTCTTACATCAAGGGACTATTTGGGGCTACCAAGGGCGAAGGTTGCTCTACCATGGGTGAGGGGAAACTTCTTCAAGAAGTTTTACCAAGGTGACCAAAATTCGTGAGCCTTAATGGGTCTTAAACAAGTGGGCTTCATTTGGGGTTTAAAGAGGGTTGGTTAAGGTTTGAAATACTATCAAGCCAAATCCAATTTTTCTTGATCTAATCAAATTAAAAAATATTTAAAGGGTTGGCTAATGATGTCATAACATGAATTTGAAAAATTAATAGCAAGTAAAAGTGATTTAATCAAGTGATTAAACACAATGCTAGAAATTGGATCAAATAAGGTTTGGGGAAACCATTTAAGGTTTCGGTTTCAACCAAGCTTTTGGAGTTTCAATTGGATTCCCAACCATTTAGGGTTTTACTAGGGTTAAAACCCTCTTTGGTTTGGCACAGTTTGGATGGTTGGATGAAATAGGATTTTGCTTAGGTGGCATGATCTCACACCTTGATTTCCTTCACAAACTATCTCATGGTTCCTCTTGGTGTCAAGTGTCCAATACTATTCACCAAGTGTAGCTAAGATCTTGCTAAGTGTCTAAATAAAACTTCTCTAACCAAATTTGGGTATTCTATAGTGTGATTTTGAAAACACTGCACTTGGTGCTACTATTGAGGTTACTTTTCACTCTAGAAAAAGTGAAAATAAACTTTATACTGTAAAATCTTAAATATACACACTAACCTAATTGTACAATTTGTTTATCGAAATTCAACCCCAAAGTGCCTCAAAATAAACAAAATGCATTTTCGAACAAACGTTTCATCTGAAAATTGAAAATGAAATTATTTCTCCATAAATCCTAAATAATCAATTGAGTTTAATGGCACAAACCATATCGCAGTCTAACATTTCTAACTATCTCAAATAAATAAAATTGCACTTCTGGCACCATAATGAGTAGCAACACTTACTAATCTGTCAGACTAAAACCTACACAATTGGTCAATTCATGAATACTTATGGAGTTTTCACAAGATTCCTAAAGCCTATAGAAATTCCGCCATTGAATTTCTAACAGGCTGTTACATCCTCCCCTCCTAAAAAAAATATTTCGTCCTCAAAATCGACATAAGTACTAACAATCGATAATACTAAGGAGAAGATGCTGCTAACCAAGCATACGGTCCATCACTGGACATATCATCGCTGGTCAATGTTGCTAGTGGTGTGTCGATGTCCATCGGCATGGAGTGCTGGGGTAAATAGTAGAATACGTCGTCGTCTGGATCATACATCACGTTATGCACTGGGCCGGGGTGTTACTCGACCTCTTCATTGTCGTCACTATCTGGCACTTGACCTTTCTGGTAATAAACATCCATGGTGAGTTGATGACATAGATGAGCTTGATGTTACAGGCTCAGCATTGGCGGCTGTGGTGTGCTCCTCTGCTACTCCGCTAGGCTCAGCTTGGTCCTGTACCATCCTTGCTTTAAAGCTATCTCGATCCATCCACGTGGTCGGGTGAAGAAAGTGATAACACTCTTCATGAGGCAAAGCCTTCTTCTCATAGCCTACACCATTCATATGTATATCCATAACATGGGTTCATAGAATAACTACCACCATTTAAGAGAAGAATATAGCACTCACAAAGGTTACTATGTAAAATGAACAAGTTCTAGGCTAACCGTCTAGGACACTAATTCCTTGCTTAAGCAAAGTTACTCCTTTGCTTGTTGCTCAAAGAGTTATTCACCACATATATTTCTACCACTGAGATTTTGCCATTCCTTAACTCTCTCTTTTTCCAATCAACAATTAGCACCAGAATCCTTCCGCAAAGTGGGTTGAGTCGTACCACCATACTCTCTAAATCTAAAACTTCAAGTGTTCATGCAATTCAATTTGGAAGAATTTAACCATACACAACTGAATTCACTTTCTCTATTTCCTCAAGGAATCCAATTCATCTATGACTAGCTTACTCCTTCATAATCAAAATGAATCGTTCCTCCTCCTAGGTAGTACCTCGATAATCGTTCAAGTATTAATCTAATCTCAAGACTTTATCTCTTATAGTTGACATAGCTCTTCTATCCTTCACGAGCTTCTTCTTATTCTGACTCTATTCAAAAGGATATGTTCCAACTGTTCGCATAAATCCTCAAGACCAAGATTTTACTCCCCACACAATTGTATCCCATATAAGGGCAATTTATGCATCCACAAACACAATGCATTGCCAGAAACCATTTAGTGGTGGCTGGATAAAACTACTATCATATGTAAATCCTACTAAGGCCAAAGCTTCTCCCAAACACTTTACCCTTCTGAACACAAATTCTATTACATCCTCAGAATCAAAACAAACTCCAAGTACGCGGAATACTAATTCATCAACCTTGAATATCCTTCCTCGTAATACTAAAAGGTATTCTATATCTACACTGGTATGAACAGTAATACTTCTAATGAGAATTGTTACTCTTACCACCTGGTAACAATTCGGATTACAAACTGAAACTCTCGTGCAATACCACAATCACTAAAAGTAGGGACTTGCTCGAATCAAACAGCACACTTGCCACAAACTTTAATGACTTGACATTACTCCAAAATAACAATAATGCAATAATACCATCAATTACAATCAAATCAACCTTAACTAAGCTTAACAATACATAGGTCTTAGAAAAATACCAGAAATGGCATTTGCTCTGTATGTTCTTGGCCCATCATCATCTGCCTTTCTAGGAGTGATTGCATACACTAGGCTAGTACTGGAGGTTGTGACTTTGATTTGGAATCTCTGTTGGGAGCAGTCCCATTTCTCCGAGCTCTTTTGGGACAATTTTTGATCAAGTGGTCAAGTTGGCCACATCCGAAATAGAGTCTGATTGAGCTGCATAATTGCATATTTTATCTANTGAAACACCGGGATGCTATATTTATTGAGATAGACTTGGCATGATTTATATATAATGAAGGGAAAATCTCAAACAATATTTTGCACATGCTTACACTCATAGTGTTCTTCATTACTGTTCATGGATTTTACACAGGAGAAGTAAACTGCAGGACTACCGAGCCTTATAAAAAAAAAAAAAAAGGATCTATCTCAGTGGTAAGGGCGAACTTGGGATTGTGTGGATTAGGCGCACGGTCCTCGGTTTGATTCCCCACTGTTCGAATCCACTTGAAAAAAAAAAAGAAAAAAAAAATATAGTAATAAAAATAAATAAAGGATTAAGCGGTGCGCTTTCCTAATTGATAAATCTTCCAGTTAGACAGAATCATTATTCTAGTCTAACTGAGTTAATTTTATGTTTCAGTACTTTTAATTTCCGCACTTTTATTTTACTGTCCTTTATTTTCTGCACTTTAATTTCCAGCACTTTTATTTTATTGTCATTCAATTTTCTGTTATTTATTTTCTGCAATTTATTTTTATGTCATTTAATTTTCCAGCTCATTTAAATTTCAGTCTTTTAATTTCCAGCAGAGTCCTAAGGTAAGTTTGCACTTGCCTCCATGGTTCTTTCCTTACATATTGGGTATGTGGTCAACATTGAGCTTCCAGTCTCGATGCCTTTTCCCTTATCTGGTCTAGTAGACATCTTCTTCCTTTCCAAACTTTCTTCAGTAGCATACAATCAAGTCCTCTTTCTTTCCGAAATGATTTGGGTGATCAAACCCTTCTTTTCCGCCTCTGCTACGGTAGCAACATTTACCAACTTGTAGTAGGTTTCTATTATGTGACAAGCTATTTGGCTACGGATCCTATGCTAAAGTCCTCCTTGAGATTTATACACATACAGCCTCTCTGTAGATATCAAGTGAGGTGCAAAACTCCCCAATGCCATAAACTTAGTCGAAGATGTGAACTCCTGCGTTTTCAATTATTTGACAAAATCTGGGAAGAATCAGTTGTCAAACTCTTCTTTGAAACTCTCCTTGTCAAAGCAGCGAGAGTGCCTAGTTCCCTTATCAGAAGCTACCTTCGAGTATCCCACCATATTCCAGCTTCTCCTTGGAATAGGTATCCAGCGTATAGAACCTTTTAGTCCTCAGTGCATCCACATATCTTGTATGTCCTTTCGAGATCTATAATCCATTTTTCTGCCCTCAAAGATCCTTCATTACCAAAAAAGTTCGGGTATTTGTGGATCATAAACTTCTCATAAGAACAATGCCTAATTTCAAGTCTAGGTTTGTGCACTTGCTACAATTGCTGATATCTAAGCACGTCAGTCAACAGATGTATAGCATTAGTAAATCATTGCCCTACATCCATTTAGGGATTCTGATTTTCCTGATTGGTATCTCCACTAGGGTTCCAAGGTATCCTACAACGCGTCATGTTTCACTTCTTGAAACACAAGGGCACGCATATCAAAACCACGTACTAACTCTTATACTTCAAGAAATTCAAGCCTAGCAAAGACTAAAATTTCAAGCCTAATATTTATTACAATTCCTAAGGACATGTGGATTTAAACCAAAGACATATTTCTCTGATACCACCATGTTCCTCTTGGGATTGGACGGATATCTAAAGCGTCGAGCCATGCAACACAAGGTTATCTACCCCTGTTCATAGCAAATAAAGATGCAATGCACCTAGCATGCATTTAATAGTATGTAATATTCATAGGGGATAATTGTTTTTTCTTTCTTGAGCAATTCTATGTTACAAACTAAAGATATCTCAAATACTTAAAACATAATCCATAAACATTAAACTGGTAGACCTTCTTGATTACATCATGAGTCTAAAAGGTCTGTAATCATAAGAGCACTAGAGACCGAGCTCCTTAAGTACAAGTAGGAACTAAAGCAATTACTAGACTAATCCATGGAGTAGATCGTGCAACTCAGTCAAGGATGCCATAATACTAACAATAAATCAAAGCACTGAATCTATGAGCTTTGTGTCGTGCTGTTGCCGTCTAATCGACCATCTCCAATCCGTCGACCTCTCGTGTGCCTCCTGATCCTGACACATGTTCTACCATTCTAGGAAAAATGGTAGTTGGGACTACCACGGTGAGATTTGATTACAAATCTTAGCAAGTTAACAAATAACTTAACATACAGGTCAAAGATGCATGCATTATAGTAAAAGCATGAAAGCATACATGATCATAAATAAGCTTGATGTGACCTGACATTTAACATGACTTGAACTTGAGCATAGACTGAACTAAAACTAAACTTGACATGATATGAACTTGAATGTGAACTGACTTGGACATGAACTTAAAAATGAACGTGAACATAAACTGAACTTGAATTGAAACTAAATATGAACTTAACGTGAACTGAAACATGAACTGAACGTGAACTTAAAACATGACTGAACGTGAACTTGAAACATGAACTGAACGCGTACTTGAGCTTGGATAACATGAACTTGAAAGTGAAATACATGAACTTGGAATCTTGTTCAATAAACTAAACTTGAGCATGAACTTAAACTGAACGTGATCATGAACTCGGACAATCAAAATGATTTTACCAGTTATTTTCTCAAGAATAGTGAACAATCAGAATGATTCTACCAAATATATTACATTAGAGGTATTCTAACAATCAAAATGATTACGCCAAAACTATTTATGGTTAATCACTAAGTTAGAACCGGCCAAAAATTAGGAAACCATTTAGGATTTTGGTTTCCACCAAAGTTTTTGGAGTTTCATTTGTATCTCAATGGTCTAGGGTCTCACTAGGGTTGACACCCTCTTTGATTTGGCATAAAGTATTTGGTTGGATGGAATAGTGTATGGCTTAAGTGGCATGATCACAATGTTTGATTTTCCTTCATTTCCTTCATATTTTCATCTCATGGTTCTTGTTAGTGCTAAGTGTCCTACACTATTCCCCAAGTGTGGCTAAAATCTTGCCAAGTATCTAAATAAAACTTCTCTAAACTGATTTGGACAATCTATATTGTGATTTGAAAAACGATTGGACTTGGTGCCACATGGCACTATCATGGATGTTAATATTCACTCTGAAAAAGACAAAAATAAACATTACACTATAAAATTATAAATAATCATACAAACCTAGTGGTGTAGTTCATTTTGCAAAATTAGACTCATAAGTTCGTCGAAGAAATGAAAAAACATTTTCGAGCAATTATCGTCGAGAAAATCAAAATCGTATTATTGTGCCTTAAAATCTTAAATATTCATCTAAGACTAATGGTGCAAATCGTTTCCTAATCTAATACTCCTAAGTCCCTCAAATAAATAAAACAATATTTCTGTTGCCATAGCAGGTAAGAAATTGATTATGCCAACAGACTAAAATGTAAGCGATTGCTCAAATTGTGAAACATTTATAGGGTTTTTATGAAGTTTCTGAAGTCTAAAGAAATTCCTCCACTGAATGTTTAGCGGGCTATTACACCATGAGAAGGTCACATCACACTCATTGAGTTTGCATACAACAACAAATATTAGGCAACTATACGATTGGCCCCATATGAGGCGTTGTATGGGAGAAAGTATAAATGTTGACATGTAGGGATGAGGTAGGAGAAGCCAAGGTAATTGGGTTGGAAATAATCTAGGAGATGACTAATCCTTTCAAACTCATACGCACAAGGATGACCTTGACTCAGAGCAAGCAGAAGAGTTACATCATTAATAAGAGAAGAAAGTTGACCTTTGAATATGGTGATTGGGTATACCTCAAGGTATCACCTGTGAAAGGTGTTCAAAGGGTTGGACTGAAGGTGAAAGTGAGCCAAAGTACATTAGACCATACCAAAGTGGGAAGGTCAGCCCAGTAGCATACAAAGTGGAGTTACCTACGGAATATGAGGGGATTCACAAAGTATTCCATGTTTCCTTGTTAAGGAAAAGTTACAAGAACCAACAATCGCAAGTAATTGAATCAAATCTGACTGCAACCAATGTAGATTGGAAGGAGTAGAGATTAATGATTTAAAATTGCACTATTGGTAAAAAAGCAGTGGGAAGATGTAGGAAACAAGAAGTTCACTTGGTATATTCGATTCGCAGTAATGAGTTATAACGCATGATGTGAGGGTAATTTGGACAATTGCTAGGTGAAGGAATGTCTATAAATAAGCTTTCAACCCACCCTCCTCAAGCACGTCACCAAGAATTCTTTGAAGCGCAGTCATAGTGAGAGAGAAGAAAATTGCATGGAGGGCAGCAATGCCACTCAAAATAATGTGTCGATTATTAGAGGAACAATGTAAGAGGGAGAGATTGGACATAGACTAAAGGAGGGTGGAGGAGGAGCGTTGCCAAGACAAAGAAAGTTCTCAGAGGATTAGAGCTCTAATATTGGAGATGCGTCGCCACGACAATACCACTAAGACACAATGTGGTGAGAAAAGAATATTGCCAGAACGTGATGAGTAAAATAAGGACACGGATGAGGACTATCCAATGCCCTATGATAACGAACCTAGGGAAGGAGCTAGAATGCGAGAGAGTACAATCGGCGGGCAACCCAAATGGAAAAGATCAAGGTTACATAAGGAGTCATCTCATGTCCCTCTCGCAGATGGTGAAGGTCAGTTTACAGATCTAGATGAGGGCATGTCCCATCTAGGAATGGAGATAACTGGAGACATCGACAGATCTCCTGTTTAAGACCCTCTCCCTAGCAAGGGCAACCGAATTTTGAGGATGAAACTCCTTGTAATGAGGGGATGATGTGAGGGCTCCACTAGCACAAAAGGATAGGCCAGCAATGGATTTGAATGGAAAGAAATATGAGGAACACTCAATTGGTTTGGTGTAAAGAATAGCTACAAGTGCCACAAAGTGCAGCTTGTCCAACATGTGGGTGAGCAAGCACCTTGTAGAGGGCTCGACAGATACATCCCAATGCAAGGTGGAGATGAGTGTCTCACCTTATGGTAGGCAAGCTAGAAAAGTTGCTTACTGTAAGGGCGAGAACGAGGAGCTAACGATGTTGGTGGCTCTGATGAGACATGAGCTACCCACCCAAGACGAGCAAAGGTTACTCTCCCAAGGTGAGCAATGGTCAAGGATAGACTGGGGCAGATATGGGAGCTTTCAGGAACAATACAAAAGATGGTTAGAAAAGTGTCAATGTCATATGCAGAAGCCCATACACCACCTAAAAGGTCACATCTGGAGTGGGTCTAAGAAGGGGTCACCACTTGGTAGGTCATATCATATGAACCCAAAGGTATGACCCAACACCACATGGAAAACCCTCACTTGAGGAAAGTATGAGGAGTTGGCAAGTAGTAAAGAGTTGTGAATTATGTTCTGGCCATTTGTCTCTGTCATCTTGCAGTATCAATATGACAATTAAGGTTGAACGACTTCTATTCAAACTTACCTGGAGTCAGAAGTATGTTAGAAGGCGTCTAACAATCCTGCCTTAGAGGTAGGCTAGCTTCTAAAATAGTATTGGGGAATGTAAGGAGAATGTTGTATGAGGCATATGTTTATTCTATAACCTTCCCCTTTCTGATCATGAATAAATCTAGTTTTTATCATTATGTTTATCTTATAATTATTTCTTGTTTTCGTGACTTTGAATGTGTTTGTTGCTTTCACCCATTTATGATCTCGAGAGAGGGAGAAACATATGTCAATTTTCATGGGACGGGATGGAGTTTTCCAGACCATTCTTGTGAGATGTTGCCACAAGCTCCACACAGGAAGGAGAATGCCTCGTAGTGATTGGCATGGAGTGATATGTGTTTGACCTCACCTGATAGTCAAGATGTAGAATCTCCTGGTGCATTACATGTTGGTGTCTTTGAGTTGGTTGACTAGGTAGACATTTCCTCGGTGCAACATATTGTCTCTTTGTGAGAGTTGACCTATTTTGGAGTGCATCAAGTTGGATGGCTAGAGGGGATTTCTCTGAATCCAATGGTGGAGCGGCTCATCCCCTATTTGCCCATCAAGCGACACGTGTCTGCTTGACAAATATCTATGTGATGAGCCTTTGTGTGATAATGATTGTGCCTTTGGAACTATTACGTCTTTATAGATTTTACTTACTGGAGTGAAGAGTGATTCCTTGCCATGTGTGTGTGTGTGTTTTACTAAGAGAGTGAGTCATTGCCATGTTTATATGTGTCCTTCCACTGTTTACATGAAATTGTTCATTGCATCTAGAAGAGCAATATCTCTCATTAGCAATTTTGTCATAACTACCTAACCTACCTATGATTTCACATTCAGAACCATAGACTTTGATGTATGGTAGGAACCATAAGTAATGCTTGAGGAAGAGGAGCTGATCCCACCCGAACCCTGAAGATGGAGCCTTGCCTTTATCGTAGGAGCCATGTGTCCTTTGAGATGTATATAATATTTTCTAAGGGGCGACTACTTGTATTCGGTCCACTACCCATTAGGCGATGAACGAACTATTTGGGTTGTACATATTTCAACGGTTGGAATTAATGAAGGATGACAGTAATTATTCCTATATTGTGAAATTGAGAATTTTCTAGTATTGTAAGGTCTTAGTTACCAACTAATCCCCTATCTTTTCTGCTGTGACTTTATGTTTGAAACCTAATACATGCACTTTCATCTGGACAAGGCACACCAAATTCCCGACCAATCTTGGGTGTTGGTCGTCTGGCTGGCACCCCTTGCACCATAGATCCTTACTAGGACCTTTACCGAGGAACGGGGCACCATCAATTTGATGAACTTTATGTGTTTTGATAAGAGGGTTGTTCCTCGCCTCAATAATAATTACCTATATTTGAGATTTGCTTAGAGGGTGATTACTTGCCATACTTATATACTTGTGTTTTATATAGAGGTGGTTTGTCGCCATAATTATGGATACATGTGTTTTTGCCTAAAGAGTAATTTCTCGCCATGCATAAATATATGTGTTCACAAATCAATTTAGATCTCTGGTACAATTAGCACTAGTCTCTGAAAAAGCCTTTACTTATTTCGTTATGACTTATATCTTTTACTATGCATTTGATCCATGATTAAGTTCCTAGATCAAATAGAAACACCGGGGTGCTCCCAACTGGCTGGCATCCCTGACACCACGGATTCTTGTCAGGCTCTTTACCAAGGAACGGGGCGCCACACCCCTTTGTTATTTTTGAGAGCTCCCATATCTGTATCGAGCTTGTACTCACCTATTGCTTGTCCTGGTATGGTCAGTACATCAGCTGCTCACTTAGTGTCTAGCGAACCATCCTTCGTTGCCATGTAATAAGCCGCTCATTTCTCTCTCGATTGGTCACGAGTCTCGTTTACGCATTTTAAATATTGAAGCCGTGTTTTAATTATAACGATTGATTTTTAAAGTACGCCCAGTGTTTTAAAGGCCTCGAATATTTGAAATGCCCTGAAAATATTTATATAGGGCATTTCCAATATTATTTAACCAAGCCTGATTTTAAGGAAGACAATTATAATATTTTTGAAGAGCTCCAAAAATATTATAATTGTAGAAAATTATTTTATTAAAATGATTTCAGTTATTTAAAATACTATGAAATTTAAATTATGTTGAAAACTCTAATTAATTAGATGGTTTTATTCTCTTAAAGATATTAAACAAGACTTCATCATTTTATTAATGGTGAAAGAATATTATTTTATAAACTAAAATTTAGTTTAAATAATATTCTATCTTAATTTCTCTCAGTGCTTTTAGTTAAGTTAATGTTAACGCATTTTCAAATTAGTATTTAAAGCCCACCATTAGATCGTCTTGAAAATGCCAAGATGAAGGGTTGGGATTAAAACCCTAGCTCCCTCTCTTTCTCCCTCAGTTTTCCCTCTCTCTCTCCTATCCCTTAGCTCACGCTTCATGTCTCCCTCTCCCCTACCTGATCTCCTTCTTCAATCCCAACGTCGTCGTACGCCACCATGCGGCACCACCGTCCACCTCACCGGCCTCCCCTCACATTGGTGAGCATCCCCCCACTGTTGAAGTGCCTCCCAACAGCTCCATTTTCCCCCATGCGAGCCCCTCTCTCCTCTCAGGTTCCTCACCTCGCACAACCATAGCGTCGCCGTGAGCTAGCCTGCCACCACCATGAGTCTTCCCTGGCCACCCTCTACTAAACCCAGACTTCGTAGCTCCTCCCTAAACCACACGTAGCTCCTCCACACGCACAAGTTTCTCCCTGTAGCGCCGCTCCCACGACACCGCACCACCACCAAGAGCTTCCTCCCTCACTAGCGACCTCCCTTAGCTGCCGAAGTCCCTAGCTCTCACACGCTCTCTCAGACTCTCACAGGCTGTTCCTCCACCTCAAGCCAGATCCGCCACCCTAACGCCACCACTAACTCCACTGACCTCCCTAAGCTCCTCCATGGCCAACCTAACACCCAACCAAGCCTCCCTTTCCATTTCTCTATTTGAGACCCACGAGCCACCATGCTTCGCCCCTCGCCGCCACCACAAGGTCATCATGAGCCATTCCAAGACCACACGTAACTATCCAAACAGTCACCATACACGGTGGACAACTATTGTACGTGGCTAACCGCCATTGTACACTGCCTTAGCCACCACCCATGAACTCCACACCATGTCAGCCACCATTGCACAGCCTAGATCTAGTAGCCAAAATCCTAGATCAGGTCCCCGAAATAGTCCCGTTGTAAGGTCATGGTAGTGACCGCTACTGCCCAAGCTAGTGGCTTCCGAAGCCACTGGCCATGCTGGACAACGAGCAACGCATGGGTTATCCCGTCGATGGTATAACTTTCTTTCCTTTTATCCTAGTTATTATGTTAGTTGGTTGGTTAGGTTGTGGACTATGCAGGTAGTATTTGTGGCATTTGATGTATTGTGGAGTTCGCGATGTAGTCTGATGTGAAATGTAGTGGTGTTCGTGAAGTATTGGGCATAGTTGGAAAGTGTGTTGTGTAGTGTTGTGAACTGTGCTGTGAAGTGTGGTTGTGAAGTATATGCTGTAATGGTGACGTGGCGTTGTGTGGATTGGGAAAATAGTACACGTAAAGTGTACTCTCGTGGCGTAGTGTGGAATAAGGAGAGTATACGTGAAATATACCCTCCTGGCGTAGCGTGGAATAAGAAGAGTACATGTGGAGTGTACTCTGTGTGGCGTAGAGTAATGTGAAGGGAGTACACGTGAAGTTACTCCATGTGGGGGAGTGATGCACCATATGGCGTGTATGCCATAGTGGTGATGTGGCATAGTGTGTGTGAATGGAGTGTACTCCATGAGGTAAAGTGATACACCGTGTGGCATGTCATGAAAATAAGAATGATTACGTAGTTGATGAGCTTAAAGCATGATGAGTAGTGTCAAGAACTGTGGAACAGTGTCCCGAAGTAACTGTAATGTGGCCTGTAGTCTGAGATGACGAGTGTTACCGTGTAGTTGACTTATGGCTGGAAGTATGTGTGAAGTGACAGAATAGTGCAAGAGTGGCACAGTAGAAGCATAACGGGGGAATGTCACAAAGTGACATGGCTAAATGAGAAGTCATGTTTGTGATGAGTGGGAAATTAGTGTAAGAGCAACGTAGTGGCAAAGTGACGAGATGTCACGATGTGACAAGAGTACGTGAGGGATTGTACTCATGATGAGTTAGGAGTTGGCATAGAAGTGACGTAGCCGGATGTTAGGTGACTTGACAAGGTCATGATGTAGTTTGGGAGTAGTCTCGAGCTATGTGATGTAACGTAAGGTGTAGTTATGAATATGTTAAGTATTGTGATGAACTGTCAAGAGGGATGGGTAGTATGAAGAGTCATGCTAGCCGGGTTACGAGAAGGTTGGTATCGAAGTATGGGCTTGTTTATACAAGCAAATGATCAACGTGTTATATGTTGATCTTAAGTGATAAGTAGGTAGGATACATGTATAATCTGGTGAGACATATGTGCCGGACGGATTTATCATATGTAATGGGCAATCTGTCCTAAGCATAGGTACATAGTGTTTAAGCCTCAGAGTTGGCTTATAGTCATGTGATATGCATCGATAAAAATGATGATGACGACGATGAAGCGTAAGCTCGAATATAGAAAGTGACGTATGTATTGTCTAGGTTGGGATGCATGACTTAATCAGTCTGAGTCATGCATCGGGATGAGGTTAATAAGAAGAATAAGAGTCTTAGTGTCTTAACCCTATGGTGAGTCATAAGTTCACTATAGTGGATAAGCACTCGAAGTAGAATGTTGAGTTTGGAAGAGGTAGTGACTGTAAGTGGATTCCCGAAAGTTTTAACATAATAAAGGGTACGTAAGAGCCCAGGGATAAAAGGAAAGTGTTCTAAGTGAAGTGTAGTTCTATTTCTAGTTTAAGTTGCTTATGCACTAGATAGAAAATGACAGTCAAGGTTATGTATATGTATATAGGTTGTCATATGATACGCACATGAATGGATTGCATGATATGAAAGTAGCATGGAGTTTAGGTAAGTATTATGTTCATACTCTTCTAAAATTTTCTAAAAGATATGAAATGAAAATGAAATGTTTCTCTTTACAATGCTTTATGAAATGAAAGGAAATGATGTTTTATGAATAGCATGCAAGTCGTAATGTATGTATGGCCCTTATTAATAGCTCCTTTTTATGCAACCAAAGTATTAAGTGTATGCATGTGAATGGATAACTATACATAGTATGTATTATATATATTTTCACGAAATGAGTTATCAGGCTGATGCCTTAAGCTTTAAGCGATACTTTAAATGATGGGAAAAAAGTGTTTTAAAATGTCCCTATGAACTGATGCTTTATGAATGCAATGAAAGATTATGTTTAAGCTCATACTTTTAAATGACATTTTTTTATGAATAGACTGATAAATGAAAATGACTGATGAAATAAAGAAATGACTAAAAGGAAATAAATGTTTTAATGTATGAAAATACGTAACGGCTATGACTAAATGAAAGGGTACCAAATGAATGGGTAGATTGTAATGCTGGATAAGTAGTACTAATAGTGCACCCGGTGCTGCCTCCTGATTAAAAGGGATTCCCAATATTTGGCCACGGGCAAAATTCAGGTCCAAAAGAAGACTACTAACCCCAACACAAGGGGTGTAACAGTGTGTACCAACCAAATTAAAGTGATAAGAAAGAATATATGAATATATTGAACTTTTTAAGAAATCAAGGCACTGACGGGAGAAATGTTTCACTAAAAGAAAATATTTTTTAATAAAAACCCCACCTAGTGATGTTTTCAAAATGAATGTATGTCTTATGTACATATAGTATGTATAGAATGATGAATGCATGAATAAAAACTTATGTTAGTGTATTTTAACTATATGAAGTAATGCTTACTAAGTATTTGACTCATTTTAGTTTTTATGTATGCCCCTCCTCCCACAAGAACTAAATGAGCAGGACGTGTCAGAACAGACACGGTCCATGGGGAAGTACTGAAGTCTAGGCATGAGAATTTTAATTGTATGAGAGGCTTTTTTATTTTAAAATTAATGTTTTCCGTTGTAAAGTTCTTTTATTTTCAAACATATTTTATTTTATAATATAGAATCTTACACTCTAGGTATAGAAGCAAAAATTTTAAAATGATCAGTAACTCCAGTCTCTTTTTTTCTAAAACTATTCTTTAAAAAGTCACACCACAAGGATGGAGTGTTACATGTCAGGCTCTCTACAATGTGCTACTTACCTTACTCCTTGATCTGCTACACGTTGCTTGCGAAGCTACCTTCTTTTCGTCGATATTTTTTGTCTAAGGGAGGGGGGATTTCCTCCCTAGTTTCGGTGCGGTGCTCACACGAGTCCTCCTAGGCATCACGTTGCTTGGATCACGAACGACACACTCAACCTTCTAATTGTTTGTTTATAAATGATTTTATTATCATTTTCTTTTTTCTTTTTACATTACACAGTATGTGGAATAATGGATTATTAATTGTGTCAACATGGTTTTTTAATAGATTATCATTCCACTGCAACTTTTATATACAGGCGTGCTAGGTTTACGAGCACGTTAGATCCCCATGATCGCAAGGGATGCAGCCATCTGGTCTGCATCTCGGACACAGCAATTTCTCAAGAAATCACAACTGGAGATGGAGGGCGCCACAGGAACAAGCATATGAATCGAACTCAATTTTATATAAGCTTAATATAATTGAGTCAAGCGAATTTATACAAGTTAATAACATTTGAGTTTGGGACTGCCTACTGAATAATCTTGTCATCTATTAAATTTGAGTTGTCTATTCGAATGTTTGGTTCATTTATGACCTTAATTTCTAATCAAGAAAAATGCTTGGGATCTCGATAATGGATCCTGATCATTTCTATTTATAGTGTTTTTTTGTTTCGTATTTAATAATTAAGAAATTAGTTTTTAATGATATTGTGAATTTTTTTTTTTTAAATATTTAAATGTGGGTGATGCTACATTCTCGCTGAGCTCCTGCTGGGTGTAGCATATAATTTTTTTTTGTGTTTTTCTTTTTAAGTTTCTTTTTTATATAATTTTTTTTTATATTTTTTAATATTTAAAATATTATTAAAAAATAATTTCTTAATTAAAAAATAAATAAAATTAATAAAAAATAATTTTTTAATTCAGGATTAAGAAAATATTTTTTAATAATATTATAAACTTTTTGATATTTTTAAAATATTAAAAATTATTAAAAAAAATTTTATGAAAAACAAAACTTAAAAAAACACAAAGAATATGTGATAGACCCCAGCGAGATCATTTCCCTTTAAATATATCCAAAAAATGAATGAAAATAAAAAATTATAAAAAAACAGATTTTTTGTTTTTGTTTTTGTTTTTTTGTTTTTTTTACCATCTCGGGATATCCTAGGGCTACATCAGGAAAGTATCCTAAAACCCTAAGATCGGTTCCGTGTATAAAAGTAGTTTCGGAATCCACTACACCAGTACTCTCCCCCTCTCCCTCTCTCTCTCTCTCTCTCTGTGCGGGGGTTGAAGTTACGAAGAGCTTCTTAATATAGGGTTCGTGAGGAAGTTGGAATAAAAAGAAACAGGAAAAAATGGGAAGGGAGAGGGAAAGAGAGGTTCAGCAGTACACGGTAGAGCAACTGGTGGCGGTGAATCCCTACAATCCCGACATCCTTCCCGATCTTGAGAACTACGTTAACGACCAGGTATCCCCTCCCCTCCCCTCCCCCTTCAACTTCCTCCATTCTTTTTTGTTCCGATTCAATTCTAAGACTTCAAATTAATCACTCCTTTGTAAGTCATTTAGATCTCCTCGCATCGTAATGAATCGAACAAAGATGGTTCTTTTCCGTGAATGTACACTATTTTTTGTTGCGTGTAATTTCCAGGTATCGTCACAAACGTACAGCCTTAGTGCCAATCTCTGCCTTCTTCGTCTTTATCAGGTAACATGTGATATATATACGTGTATACATAGAATATATGTGACTCAGACACATAAATGTGATTGGTTTTATTATACTTAAAAAGAAAAAGAAAAGTGAAAAACTTTGATGTTGTGCGTTGTGTGCAGTTTGAGCCAGAGCGAATGAGTACCCAGATTGTTTCCCGCATCTTGGTTAAGGCACTTATGGCAATGCCAGCTCCTGATTTCAGCCTCTGTCTCTTTTTGATACCAGAGCGCGTGGTAACTCATTCTAACCATTACATTAGGCATGGTTTATTGGCTGCTGTAGATTTAAAAAATATACACGTATAAACAGATACAGAGAGATTATGTATAAATAAGTTTCTATGGGCTTTCTGCTATTTCAGATGAGCATTTCTTTAATTCTTCTGTCTTCATAAGCTTCTAAATGAATGCATATAAATTTTAATATTTGATTTTGATGTTCTTTTACTTAAAATTTTGGGCTGGTCTCAAGGGTCTGGTTTTTAACAAAAAGCTTCTTCATAGCAATCAATGGTAAGATGTTGCCTTTTTTCTTTCATATGATTGAGCCAGCAAATGGAGGAGCAGTTCAAGACCCTTATTGTTCTCTCACACTACTTGGAGGTATGCTTTTTTGCTTTGTGTTTATTGACTTGTATATGCCATGCATCCAATATGGATACATTACCCACTTTGTATGCAGACAGGAAGATTCCATCAGTTCTGGGATGAAGCAGCTAAGAGTCGTCATATTGTTGAAGTTGTGCCAGGTAGTAAAGGTTTGATGCGTTAATTATTGGTGTATGTCCATGGTATATGCTATCTGATATTTCTATTATCCAGTTGGATAGATATACTTATTCCACTTATTGAGTATTATGTTTTGGAAGAATATCACTCTCTTCTAGCGACCTGTGTACTTGGTTATGCCTATAGTTATTATTAACAAAATTCGCATTTACTTATAAAAGAAATGTTACAGAATAATGAAGAGGACATAGGGCACCGTGTTTACTCATAAGAAACTGCCTTTGACACATTGGAAAAGGCATTTCTGTACAACACCCAGATGTTCCTGATATTATACTGTTCACATCATTTCACACCTTAATAATCTGATAATATACTCGTTATAATATTGTATTAAAATGCACTGTAGCTAATCGATGAAATCCTAGATATTTGTTGGGTAGTTGTGGACTATAACCGAAATATCAAAGTTGCATGTATGAAATGCTCATAAACTGATGTTGTGTTTGGTATCTTCACCTATTCTACCACATGACATTATTCTTTCTGCTCATTTTTTACTGTTTCTATCATTCTTGTCCTGCTGCTTCTGTAGCTGTTTTTCTTCGTGTACAAGCCTATTGCTTATAAGAAAATAAATTGCAGGTTTTGAGCAAGCAATCCAAGCCTATGCAATTCATGTCCTGTCCTTGACTTATCAAAAGGTTCCCAGACCTGTGGTTGCTGAGGTATGCCTAGATGTTGTGTGAAAGCACACAATGTGATTGTATTTGTAGGCTAGCTCCTACTAGTTGATATGGTCGTGCTTGTGTTGTTTAGGAATCTATGTCTGGATTACCGATCAAAAAATAGGAATCTATGTCTGGATGATAAGAAAAGATCTATTTCAGCATAAGAATAGAAAACAAACATTTCAAGGCTGTGTGATAGGATTTATAATGTGAGCATATTTGGTTTGGGTTGGGTTATTCCTCATAGTGTGGTGGATCTTGTTTCGTGTTAGAGAAGGGAGTTTGGTAGTGTAACACCCTGTCCCCTTAGGGTTATGAATAAAGTTATTTAAAAAATTTCGGGGAACTGATGTTCTACTAACCTTGACTTAAAAAGTTTTTCTTCTTAATGAAGCTTCAGAACGAAAAATTTCATAAATAAACAAAGATAGTCTTTAATCATGAAACTTAGCATGTCATAAACTGTCTAGGCCTTTGCCTCGTCTCCCGAGTCAACGAGTTGAAGACTTAGTAATAGCACATCATACTGTAAACTTAACTTAGCTTTGAAAACTTTTATGCATCTTCATGCATACACATGGCATATAGATCATTAATCAATAACTTAGGTGGAATTCAAGAAATAATCATGGCAATACATGTAACATGAATGAATGAGTGATTGACTCCATACATTTCATATGATTCATGCATGACTTATTTATCTTGTCTTTCACATAGTGGCCATCATAATATATGTGCATCGGTCCAATTGCCGTGTAAATAGTAGCATAACATATGATGTACCACGCTTAGGTCCATGGCACCTCATACATCATAGCATACATATGGTGAACCACGTTTAGGTCGTTGGCATCGTATAATTCATATGGTGAACCATGCTTAGGTCTATGGCTCCGCATAAATCATGGCATAACATATGGTGGAATACACGTAGGTCCGTGTCACCGCATACATCATAGCATAGCATATGTTGAAGCATGCTTAGGTTCATGTCACGCATACATCATAGCATAACATGTGGTGGACCATGCTTAGGTCTATAGCTTGCACATCCATTCATATAAAATAAATAAAAAATTAAAAAAAAAACATAAGGCCAATCTTTAAAGTTTACTTATCGTTCACATGAATTTTCACTTATCTTATCTTATCATAATGCATGTTGACATCATGAATTTTCATGACATGTCACTTTATGCATGGCATAATAACATAAGTATTACATAACATGACATGACATAACATGAGCGTTACATAACATAACATGACGTAAGCATTGCATAACATGACATAAGCATTATTACATAACATACTGAAACAGACATACAATTCAGCATAGCATACGTAATTTCATTCACAAGCATATTGTTGAAATTCATTGTGGGTTCATAAAGAGGGGCTAACCTTGAATTGGTTGTACATAGCATAGGTAAACAACACCTTTCACATGCAAAATAGAATAGTTACAACACCCATACAGGTTATGGTCATGCTAGTTACCTTGTTGCACTACTTCCTGAGTTTTACTTCGTAGCTTGGCACCTATACGAAGTACTAAACGTCACTAACTTTCATAGAAAGAAGTGTCTTAATATCCTACTTAGTTAGATATGTATTATGGAAACTTAATAAATATTTTGTTATATACTTGATTACTGAACACTAATATCATATAATTTATTTAAATACTAAATATCATATCTTAATTTTCAAATTATACTTTAGTAGGGAATATATTTTACCTAAAGCTATAAAATAACAGTGGAAATATTTGGTTCATAAAATAGACTTAATAATACTTAATGTTGAAATCCTTGTAAACCATTACTATAGGTTAATCATAATTTAATACTCTAAGTAATATATTTTAAATCCCTTAAATATTTTTTATAGGAAAAATAAAGTTTCTGTAAAATAGAGTTTTTGGGCTAACATGAAGTAACACTAAGCCCAGCTTAAAATATTATAGTAGTTTTCGGAAATAAAACCAAGCCAAACATAAAAATGAAGCCCAACGTAAGATACAAAGCTAAGTTAATATCCACTGGACATAAACCCAACTCAAACACAAGTCCCATTAAAATCAAGCCCAGCCCAAGAACAAAAGCCCACTTGAACATCCAAGTCTAAAACAATCTGCCATAGTTTACATATTAAGGGCAGCAACATAATAAGACTTAGAAAAAATCTTCAATATGTTGTAGGGGAAAAGAGACACATCAAGGGTTTAAAGGAAAACTTGCCAGAGAAAGAAACAAACGAAACTAGACATATATATGACTTCGTGTAACACCCCCTTCCCGTAGGCTAGGTGTGTCACGTATTTTTCATGAAAATAAACCCGGCAAAAGATTCTCAAATTTTATAACTGAAAAAAATAAACTGGAATTTATTATAAAATAAAATGTCTAATAAAATTGTCTTCCAAAAATATTAAATGGATAAACTGAATAACTTCATGTCATAAAAGACATGTTTTATTTTAGAAAGTCTGAACTAAAAATAAAACATAAAAATGCTCCTTCTACTCCTGGCCTGCCTGCTCGTAATCATCTTCACCTGGGTGGTTAAAAACATGAAAATAAATTAAAATGAGTCGATGACTCAGTAAGAAATCCATCACAACGTAAACATACTAAACATAAGATTTCATAAGAACTTTCATGCTGAGAACTTAAAAATTCATGACTGATCATGCTAATGCTTATGCTATGTTTGACTGATTTATCTAAGCTAACTGACTGATTTATCTGACTTATCTGACTAGTTTATCTGACTGGCCAACACACTTAACCCTGTGTGTAAGGTTGTGCACCAATCCCACATCCCGCTGCAGCAAGGGGAATTGTTGATAGTATTCTAGCATATTATGGTGGACCATNAATTGGTACCATGCATCTGAATGGCCAACTGATTAGCTGAACTGATTTATCTTGCACTGGAACTTAAGATAGCTTATGTGTCTTATGACCATGAGATGCATGACATGATACATACATAATTATAATTTCTAAATCTGAACATGATGCGGAATGAACTGTTCGTGTGCTATGTTGAATGACATGTTTGCATATGACATGAGTGATACATAAAATTGGCTATCAATGAACTGGCTTGAATAATACTTATATATATAAGCTGAACTGTGATGTTCCTAATTTGTGATCAAATTACTTACCTTGCTGCGGTTCTTCTTGAATCTCAAGTCGTACCTCGTCACCTATACATAATATTAAATATCACTAAATCTGTCTAGAATAACATGTACTAATTACCTACTTAATTAAATTCCTAATCTAGAAAATAGTCAAATAAACCTCTTGCTTAACACCATAAAAAACAATATATTCTTATATCTTTAAATTAGNTCCTAATTTATGATCAAATTACTTACCTCGCTGCGTTTCTTCTTGAATAAAACTTTGTAACTTGAGACCTATATACAAATAAATAACTATCACTAATTTGTTGGAAATAAATAAATACTATATCTTACTTAACTAAATTTGGAATTCTAAAAGATAATCTATAACTATTTTGTTTAACACTAAAATCAATAAATCCTGATATTTTAAATTATTTAAAATACTAATAACATATTATAATTTAGTAAAACACTTGAGCTATTCTAAAGAAGTCATAAACTTAATTTCTTAAAATAGTTTTCCTTTCTTAACATAATTATTCAATCTTATAAGAAATCTAATAAATATTAATATCATTTAAAATACTCTTTTAACATATTTCTTAATTTTCTTATTTAAAGTATCTATAATAATTTTTATTAAAATTCTATTAAATAGATAAAAGAAATCTTAACTAAAATATTAAGCTCAATAATCTACTTTAAAATCTAATTTAAATTCTTTAAACATTTTCTTATAAAATAAGCATTTGACTAATATATATATTTAAATAAAATATGACTCCTCTTTGAAATATTAAGTCTAATAAAATCACTAAAAATATGCTTAAAACATCATAAAATCGCCCAATTTAAATTACAAGTTTTAACATATTATATGTCTAATTAACCTCAACTTAGCCCACAAAGGAAATGCCCAACAGATTTAAAACAAAGCCTGAAACACTTTTAAAACCCAAGCTAAACAACAAAGCCCATCAGATTTAAAACAAGGCCCAAAACACACTTTAAAACACAAGCTAACAGCTAAGCCCATCCTACATAGGGCCCAAGGCCCGATTGTGAACTCATGAGCTAACCCATTACTCGGCAGAAGTAATGGTGCTGTGCAAGATAAGGCACCGTGCCCGTGCGAGAGAGAGAGAGACAGAGGCTCACCGAGAGAGGGTTGAGGCGATGGCATCACTGGTGACTGGGAGTGACCGGTGAAGCGACTGGGGGTGTCCCTATGGTGGTGCGGCACTGAGTGAGAGAGAAAGAGAGAGTTAGAGAGAGAAATTGCTATAAACCGAAACAAGAGAGAGAGAGAATAGGCTGGTGGCTGCCGAGACCTTACCGGAAAAAGGAGTGGCTCGACGGGGGCTATGGGTCGGCGACTTCTGTGGTGGTCAAAGAGGGGTTCGGCGCCTCAAGAGGTGGCTATCGGGTAAGTGGGTCTTCTCTGATTTAAATGTTCAACTCTGGTTTGAAGTGTGGGTTTGTCGATGGGAAGAAAATTGTGAAGAGGAAAAGGGGATTTAAAGTAGGGTTTTGATGTGAGATTTGGTCTTTCATTAGGAGCTGAGAGACGTACGGCTACAAGTTTTTAAGTGAGTAACAGAGGTTAATCTTGAGGTGGTTTCGGCTGACTAGAGGGAAGAATAAAAACTTTAAATTTCAAATAAAATTCTAGAATTTGAAATCTGATACACCGTAGGAAAATCCTTATTGAAATGAAACTCTTATCAAATTTTAAATATCAACTATAATAGAAAATATATAAATATAAAGTAAATATTAATTCTAATAAAACTATAGTTATAATAATTTAAATCTAAATAAAAGCTTACTAGGAAAATAATTACTTATATACCCTATAGTCGAAACTGGTATGTTACACTTCGGTGTGGAGAGAAGAGCAAACATTCACTTGAGAGAAGGATTATCGTGCAACAGACTCGCCGAGAGAAGGGAACATGTGATTACGCTGGTGGTTGGCTGAAAGTCATGGTGGCAAAAGCCTCTAGAGGGACCAGCGTAAACCCTGCTAGGCCAAGGAGATGGTAGAGAGAGAGAGAGAGAGGGGGACGGAGGCTTATAGGGAAGGCTACCGTGACGCTGTCGGCTGGAGCGGCGTCTTCTGTGGAGGTTGGAAGGTTGAGGAGGGATGCGGGCTTGCTGGTTTGCCGTGCTTGGAGGATGGGTTGTGCTCTGTTTTCATTCTATATAAACAGGGGCCGCGCCAGTAGTCCTCTGCTAGGCATGGGGTTGCTGTAAGGTGGTTGCTGGTTTGGTGGTGTTGTGGCTTGCTGTGTGAACATGACTGCTCTTGGTTTCGGTTGCACTTGGTCGAGGCTCAGGGAGGTGGTGGGCAGTGGTTTTCAATTTGCTACTGGACTGGCAAGGGCTTACAGTTTCATGGTGGTGGAACTTGACTGTGGGAGGCTTGCTCGGTGCGGTGTTTCCTTTGGGCTGCTGGGGAAATCTTTTGTGGAGAGGGGTGTGTGCAGTGCAACAACCCTAGTCTCCAGGTTGAAGGTGAAAACATATGTGCATACGCATGGGTTTGTATACATGCTGGACTCATGGGTATATATATATATATGTAGGGTTTCTTTGTAACTGAGTCATGGGTCGTTTTCCATGGGTCTCGGGTGTTGGGCTTAATCATTTGACAACTCTAACGGGTCAATCATAAATTCCAACATGAGGCCGACTTGTCAAATAAATCCTTTTGGCTTTGAATAAAATTTTGGGCCCAATGCCAAATAAAATATAGGCCCATTTGTTCCATAAATGGTAATTGGGCTTTAACCCATTTTGGGCCTAATAAAAATCCTCAATTCACCATACCAAATCTTAGGCCCGTGGTCTATTCAAAATTAGCCAATAAATCTCAATTGAGCTTCCCAAAAATATTGGCTCATTAATGCATAATTTAGGCCAAATAAAATTATCCATATTCTAGCTTTAGAAATGTTGAACCAGGTCGTTACAGGTAGCCAGTAGAACAAATTTTTTGCAGAATGTGATTTTCTTTTTTGTTGTGGGGTATATGGAGAGAAATGAGCAATCATGGTTTGGGAGATTTTTGGTATAGGTGAGTAACGGGAAGCGCTCAGGATTATTGTTGACTCATTGGCTCATTGACCATTGATGCCCTCATGGGGCTAGGGTCAGGCTATGCCCCTCCGACTTCTAAAGCGCGCATGCGGTTCTTGCCGTCTAGGCCCCTCCTATTTGGCTCCCCAGCAGGTTGGGTGCTACTATGGTCACGTCTTGGTAGGAAAGCCATCTCTGGTCACCCCCTCCAACCCTTTTTGCCGAGAAAAAAAATAATAATTTTACTGATAAGAACAATAGGCGTAGCCCAAGCATATGGGTTGTATACAGAAAAACACCTACTTGGAATGATAAATCAATACAAGGAAGTCATGGAGGCTCTAGTCCATTAAAATCTATTATGATCGCCCGAAGGAAGATGATGGTGGAGGTGAATGCTTTTTTAACCAATGGTCCTTGGATGGTCTTCTTGACTTGTTTTTTTTCCAGTTACAAGAGTTCTCTGGACCTTTTACCTTTTCTGTTTGGGTATTTATACTCCTTGTGTACATGGATAATGATCATGTAAAGCATACTGATCATCGCTGATGATTTTCTGAGAGAGGTTGTCGTGATTTTGTTGCATTTTACTTTTGTTATTCTGCTGTCCAATAACCAGGTCTAGTCTTGATTCTAATAATTGCCTTATATTTGATTTAATCATGAAGCCTTTTCCTGGAGATTATGGAATTTCTAGCCCCTTTTTACATCTATCTTTCTATGTAAAACTTCTTATTCCTGGTCAAATCTTAACAGGCTGTCAACATTGAAGGGCTATCCTTGGACAAATTCCTTGAGCATCAGGTAGTGAATTCTGGTTGGGTTCTTGAGAAAGGTAATGGCAGGGGCCAACTAATTGTCCTACCTCCCAATGAATTCAACCATCCTGAACTTAAGAAAAACACAGCAGATACCGTTCCATTCGAGCACATAACCCGTATCTTTCCCATTCTGGGTTGACCTTTCTGGTGCAGAGTAGGAATCCTAGGTTCTCAAGCGGCTTTGGTATTCGAAGATTAGTATAGTAGTCCTGGCATCATCGTCACATTCTTATTCATAAGTATGAGATGCTAGTCTTTGGAGAACTCGTTACTCTTGTTATATTGTTTTCCGTTTTTGTTGAAAGGTTAAATTTATGAATCCCAGTCAAGGTACTTTTTGTCGGACTCCTTGGGCAAATTTTCTTCTTTCCAAGAGCTTTCTCATCAGAGCTGTGTAGAATATTTTGGATAAGGGTCCTGACTCCAACATTGCAGTGTACGTCAAGTATTGATACGTGTACATGCATATAATTGCTCACCCAGCTCTATGGCGCTGGGTAATTTGCTTGCCTCTTCTCCTGAAATCAGCTGATTCTGAGTACGAGACCTGAAGTGTTTTATTTCAAGGGTTAATGTTAGAATCATAATCCCATGAGGATTAACGTTGATTTGATTACTCTTTCTCAACTAATCTTGGACCAAAGGCAAAAAAGATCAAAAACCAAAGAAACGAAAGGGTTTTAATGATAAATCTTTATCTAAGCACACCTCTTATCATGCAAAGCACATTACATGCATTCTCTGATTTCTTGTGGTTCTGCGAAATACATGGGATTCTGAAAGAAACTTACAAAAAAGTTGGATCATGGGAATTGTAGAAATGTCCACTTCAATGAACAGAAGTCCTCGGCTATATATATGTAATGATATAAAACGAGGATATTTATGTAAAGTTATTTTTATAAGATATGTTGTGAAAAATACCGTAAATTTCTTCTTCTCTAAATACCTGGATCGCAGCATGCTTGAAATTGAGCTTGACCACAAAATAAGCATGAAGCCAATACAAAAGAATCAATGACCTGCTATTCGTAGTTAAAAGTGGAGCTCTGGCGAGTACAATGATTCAATATTTACAAGAAACAAGAAAAATATTACAATGAGCTCCTAAAAAAGAATTTGTTTTTTTAGTTATTGGCTATTTTACTCTTGTACTTTGGTATCGGGTAAAAGATCGAGTCTACGATGGAACACGATGCTTCCTGCGAAAAATATCTTACAAAAAAAATTTTTTTTGCCGGTTTTACTGCATCTGGTCTCTCTCTCTCTCTCTCTCTCTCTACAGTCTTCTCCGTGGATCAGCAACTCGACAGCAGCCTGAGAAACGAGAGCTAAAATATATGGAATTAGGAGGAAAAAGTTAACCCTAACTTCAGCTGCAGAGTGTCTCCCCATAGTTCACCCAGTTCACAAAGCTATCTGGAAATTCCTCGAGAACATCGGAATTCTGTCCAGTACCATAGGACAGCTCTGTTTCAGTCTGCTCCCTCCCCTACATAACATAACACAGGAAAAGAAGCTACATTAGACTTCCAACCTCCCAAGCTAACAATGTACTCAATAGAACTAAGAGCACAGTCCACTGTAGAACCCATGATGGCCAAAAATCAGCAATCAGTATGCATAATTTTGCATATTCAACATTAACACCAAAAACTACTACAAAATATAATATAATTCCTTGACCACTGTGTATTTGATTAAAAGAAAGATGACAATAAATGAGATGACTGATATCTTGTATTATCTTGTATCTACTAGTATTTCAAGTTTGGTCCACAATAAATATTTCATGTACGATCTACAATAAATCAACATAAACAAATCCCATAGAGTTGCAACTTTTACCTACGTCTGCCAAAATACAGAAATGAATATCACTTCTACGCTACGAATGTTAAACCCGGGCGAGGGGGGGGGGGGGGGGGTTGGTTGTTACTTACTTTCATGCTGGATCCATAATCACTGGTGGAGGGGGTAGCCTCTCCTATCACTCCATCGACAACATTTTCTGCTGATAGCCCGGCAACTGGAGAGTTTGTGAGTATCGATAACCTGTGGACACTTATGATGAAGTTAACTTCTTCAGATATAATTCCAATATTAGAGTTTTTTAGTCAGGAACTCATTTTAATTTGCCAAGATATTTCATGCCTCTTTTTCCGCTTCCTTCGCCTAGAGAAACTAGGAAGGAACTTCCTATAGCTGGTTTTAAGTGAAGATGTCAAATTTCATATGGAAATTTGGACCAAGGTATGTTCTCCAATCTTTAAGGGCGGGTTGAGATTTCAGAACCTGCTCTTGTTTAATCATGCATTCGAGTTATCAGAATGATAGAGAGGCCTTGCAGAGGGTAGCTAATTATCAGGTAATCCCAAGGTACTTTGACGTGGTATCTTCATCCTCTCATAGGATAAGATGCCATTAAAAATTAGTACTTCTAAAAGCAAATAATGGCATCCCATTTTGTGATATGATGAATATCATGTCATCCATACTCCAATAGTACTGAATAATTTTCTGTGAGGGCAATATAGTAGATTCTAAATACGGATGTCTGTGGGGTGAATGGTGTTACAATGAGGTCCAAGGACCTCTCATGGGGTGGAATTAAGGAAGAACATATGTAAAAATTGGAGAATATTTTGTAACTGTACTAAATTAGAGGTGGGAAACAGAGCTAAGATTAGATTCTGGCATGATTAATGGTATAGAGACAGGGATCTTAAGTACTCTCGGATGTGTACAACATTGCAAGAGCTAAGAATGATTCTGTAGCGGATCCTTTGGAGACATCTAGCAGTTCCTTATCAAAGTGGCTCATGACAGGCTTTACTGCTTTCTCTAACATGACGTATTCCAATAATTTCAGACAAGGAGGTGAACAAAAGCTTTGTGGACCTCTTCCAAGGGAGGGATATATAGTGTTCTTTCTTTCTATAATGTCATCCTTCCTCATGATAGCAATTCCTTTCCTTGAAAAAGTATCTGGCTGGACTAAGGTCCTGTCAAGACCTATGTTTTTTTGCTAAGATAGCCTCTCTAGGGAAGATTTTCACCATGGATAATCTAAGGAGCAAGGAGAAGACATCATTGTGACTTTTTCAGTCGAATTGATTTGGCTTGAGTCATTCGCAAAAGAATAGTGGACCTTTTTACACTTGTGAAGAGGGTTAGGTGGCCTTGGCAACCAAAACATTATAGTAGTACTGAAGACGGTTCCTACTGGCCTGATATGGTGTATTTGGACAGAAATGAATGTGAGGAATTTCAATTACCTTGAACGGAGCCTAAAAACCTAACTTTTAGCACTTTTTTATGTATTGGACACTCTTAACAATTATAATGTGGGTGCAATTGACCCTACGAGATTTTGACCATCATTACAAAAGAAATTCTTGATCCTTGCTCTAAACATCTCATGCCTAGGCAGTTCATTCTATGTTCAGGCTTTGCAAATATTTTACTAACACGGCTCACTTTCCTAGAGCTAAATAAAAAAATTACCTCTCAAATTGCTCTTCCTCGCATGAATTCCCAGAGGAAGATAACCAGTCAAGGTCAACAAAATTTGAGCAGTTGGACATATCTCCATGTTCTGAGAAGTAAATATGATTGGTTTCAAGGCATCGATCTCTTTGCATATCCTCAAAAAGCTGCCTGCGAGGCATTGATGGGGTATACCTGCAAAAAGAGGGAACAAGAGATGAATCAAATCAGGTATGGAATCATTACGTAACATCAGATCATGTATCCCAAAAGAAAACCATGTTACCCATAATTTGTTCACTATGATTTTCCACAAATATGAACAAAACAAATGGTAATATCATACAATTAATTGGTACATAAAATAATAAGATAGCATAAACTAACTTATTACATAATTGTTCAAACATACACAGTGAAAGTGTCAATCAGGTTGACGCATAAGACAAGGTTATAGGCATGAATCAAAATAGATGTTTCGTAACTCTCAAACGTGTTTTAAAGTGCAACCGAAGCTCCCTAACCAATCAGAAGCGCATGGACCTAATCATAGACCAGGTGGCCAGCCTAACCTGGCACTGGCCTGTCTTTCGACCAGCTCAGAAAATTATTTGATGGCCGACAATCCAGAAAATCAAGTACAAGCTTAATAAATATATTCACATTTTTTTCTGCAATGTCATTTTTGGAAAACACCTCTGAGGACTGAATGCTTGATCATTTACCCTGAACCTACTCCAGTTAGCAGCTTCCAACCATTCTGTCTGTAACTGGGGATATTTTTTTTTATCGGTAAATAAGGGTAGTTTCTATACTTTATTTTTTGAAAAATCTAAAAAAAAAAATGTACTCACTGAAGGAATATCAAAAAAGAAAATTCAGGTAAACTAAGTGAGAAAGTACTTTAGAGAGTCCAACAAAGACAAAGTGATGTAACCAAACCTCGAAAGAGCTATATCACTCTCACAAGCTGAAATTTCTGGTGATGACTCAGATAGAAAGTTGCTTGCACCTTGTGATCGCGCAGGCAGAACTGAGTTAGAAACATGTGAAGGAATTGTGGCTGACATGGGTGAACTGCTTTCGCAAAGAATGTTCCCATCTGATAAAGATCGTTTGAAAATTGACCTAGACAATACATAACTCAACAAGCATCAACTACACAGCAGAAACAAAATTCTGTAAAATGTATATTGATTAAAGTCAGTGTAACCATTCGCAATTCAGCAATAGACGCAGCATACATTCTAGAATTACAAGCAATCTATAAAACCCAATCATTTGACAATTGACCTAGAAAATGCGTAACTCAACAAGCATCAACTACACCACAGCAACAAACTTCTGTAAAACATATCTTGATTAAAGTTGGTGTAATCATTCACAATTCAGCAAGCAATACTGCATGCATACTAGAATTAGCAGCAATCAATAAAATCCTTTCTTTTTTCTTGGTTGAATAGAGAAAAGCCAAAGACAGGCACAAAATTGAAAGAGCACAACCCGTTATATTTTCCTCATCAAATTTCTCAAAAAATCATGATACAAGCTTATTTCCTATTATGTCCTATTATAAATAAATAAGAAACTGATCTATTGCCTCCACCTAAGTATGTGGGATATGAACTGTTAAATCATGCCGTCGACGATTATTTGCAGTTTTGTATGACATTTACCATCTTATGCGGTATACTAATCCCAAAAATTAAATCATTTTTACGAGTGAAATTATTTGCAAGGAAAGAAGAACATTCAGACAGCTAAAGTACTAAGGTAGTAACAAAAGGTCTCCACCCAAAAGGTACCTCAAAACTCACAAATGAGTTAATTAAAGCCTTAGTCCAAAAATTTATCAGCAACTACCCCATACTATCAAAACAATAAGCCATCACTGAGAAGTATATTTTACATGCCATTACTGAGAATCATATTTTTGCAAATTATTTAGATGATACAAAAGATATTTGGCATCAAATCAAACTTTTGACATCAACTTTCACAAGCACATGTACTAGTAGTCATGCAGTAGCAAGCCAACTTTATTCAACAATACTTACCTTCCATCTTCATCAACATTTGTATGCCCATTCCTCGCAGCATCACAGTGCTGGTCTGAATCCAGCTCCCAAATAGCAGGTTTTCCCTGTTGTGGTTGGAAGTGACCCAAGAATCTGCACAAATTATTTGGAAAAGAAATTTAATACGGAAAAATCAAAAGTAAAAGGAATACCCTGCATTAATGTTTTCCTCATATTAACAAGTGGTGGCAGTGGAATCAAAACAAGGACTAAAGCCAAACCAGATGCCAAACCCACCCCCAGCTCTTCCCTGAACTGATACCCATGATATGGTCAAACACTGGACCACGCTAAGTAAGTAGGACAAATACCAGCGGGCTACAAAGGCTCACACATAATAAAATTGCAGAAATGCCACTCGTTAAAAATCATCCCACCACCACCAAATCTTTACATAGAACAGGCTACGGGATAAATTATTTGAGCCAAGATAGTGCCGGAGCACTGAAAACAGATGCCCCAACTAGAGAATCACACTGACATACATTTCCAACTTGTAGAACATAGTACAATTGGCAGACATGAGAGAATATGTTAGCAGAAACGTTGCTATAAAGTAAGATGAGATTGCAAAAGCAAGACTTACACATTAATTGCATCTTGCTTCTCTGCGTCCATATAGGCATTACTGTAATATCTTTGAAGAGTTCTGAAGAATTCTTGAGACTGCATTGCTGCTTTCCACTGACCCCTTCTCGCAGAGAATATCTATTGCCCCAGAAGTTCGAAAGTTAGCAAATGAAGCAAATTAGAAACGATTTAGATGATTACTTAGTCAACATAGTAGGAGAGAAGCAGAAGTTTCTTCTTCTATTCAGCAAGCAAAGTCATCTACAATGCCTACTACCCATAGGAGTGTCAATGCCCGATCCACAACCAGGTACCTACGTAGTAACCATGTCAAACTACACTGCATCATAGGCCACCATCAAAACCCCAAACATTATTGTTTCAGTTCAAATATCAAATTATGAGGACATAGTCTCATAGTCTAGTTTTTTTGTTCAAGTCTTGAATCTTTCCTTCCAGGTAACTTATTATGTTTTACACATGCAGAATCACATTTAGTTTAAGTTTTAACAGGCAGGCATGCATTATGTTTTAGGTTTACATGTGGATGCTAAATGCAAGTGTTCATCATTACACAGAGATGGTCTCATCGACTAAGGCAACAACTCCCCCATTGAAATCAAGAGTAGCTTATAATCTCTAAGTTATAAATTTCTGAAAATAAAGACCCCTCTTTCCAAAAAATAAACAGTACAGATATCCAAAGCAAACTATTGTAGTCCATAATACAGTTTTGCCACCAATACAGTTCTGGATTTTATTCTCACGAGGGACTCATTAGGATGTGATTCCTACTAATAGGGCCTGTGAAAGATTGAGATCCAAATTAAACCAGTGTACATCCCATATTATCTTGATCTGATTTTACAAAATTGGTTCTCCATTGGTCACACTGGAAATTGCGTTTGGCCCTAACATTGCGGATGTTTCAAACAATAAAAAATGAAAAAACTCCACTTATGATCACCAACAAATGAGGAGATCAATCTGTGTCATCCAAAAAATTCGACTCCACCAAAGATATATCAAGGACTTCAGAGATTAAATGTGTTTAAGAAGTAATAAAAAATGCAAAGCAAGATCAGGAAAGTTTTGCTTGTGGGGCCATCTTTTATCCATTTCATTGAGTAGAGAATGCTGATCGCCTGTATTTAGTTTGTTTGGGATGACTAGGGCATGCCTGAGTTGCTGGTTGACATGTTGGTTAGTTGGACAGAGCAATTTAGTGGGCATTACTAGTGAGATTGTGGAGTATTATTCCTTAATTTCTAGTCTGGTGTCCCCGAGGGAGAGGAGTAAATGACATATGAGGGTCATCAGTCTTGGAATTGAAATTGTTGGTCCTACAAACATTTTATGCTTGGATGGAATCTTCTCATTGCTTTGCCTTCACTTCTCTAACTAGTTTTTTGGATTTTAGGAGTTAGCTTTCTTCTTCTTCTTCTTGTGTTGTATCAAATCCCTTCTGTGCTTCCTGCATACCAGGTTTGTGCCCCATTTGCACCTTTTAATTGAAGGTCATTTACGTATCAAAGAAAACCAAGAATTGGATAGGTATAGTCATAGAAATGCAACACAGACACACACACTGAGCACCTCCAAGTGACTCGGTGGCAGTGACACTGATGGTGCCATTTCTCCTTTCTCCCAGTGACGTGTATATTTTTTTGAAAAGAGACAGTGTTACCTAATGTCATAAACAGAATGAACGTCCACCACCAACTCTCAGGCAACATAGCGGCTGATATTTTCTTATTTTAGAAATGTTAAAGTTATCAACTGGGCCAGAATATTGTTGCAGTGGATTAAAAGCTGGACTTTCCAGTTGAGAATTATGCATGTTCAGCTTCTTCAATGGGTTAGAATATCAGACTCCTTCAAATAAAGTTGCACTCAAATCAAAAAAATTATAAAAGTGAAATTAAGAAGAAGAAGAAGAAGAAGAAAATTATGCACAATTTCATCACCACACATAAAATATTGAAATTTCTAAGCAAAATGAACTTAGAAGGAACATGAAAAGTGAGAATTACCTTGTTATGAGCAGCTGAGCCACCATATTGGTGAGCAAGTGTGTCACCCATTCTTTCATAGAACCCCATCAAATCATCTGCTAAAGGATCATCAAGATCTATCTTTGGGTTGTCTGTCACTCCCAGAGCATGAAGCTGGAGTGCAAGAGCTGCTAATCCATAAGCATATTGTGCAACATTCGTGCGATCCAGGCAATCAATACAATTGGTCCTGAGCACCCCTTTTTGGAACATTGATGGCTTGACAGAGTGTTTCCCATTAGAAACGTTATAAGGACCATTATCAGCACCATTGAGTTTCCTCTCTAAGTAATCATTATCCTCATTATCATAGTTGCAGTGTGTCTGGGGATAAAAGTTATCATTATCCACATTCCTGAATCAATTTTCAAATGCCAACCACCATCAGAAACCAACAGTATTAATAGAAAACATTAGAGTCAGTCTAAAAATATGCTAACTTCATGACATGATCAGATAACCATTGGAACAAAACCTCTGAGGATTCACTTTCCAAATGCAACTTCACCGATTTCCTTGATGCAAGTTTAAGTATGCATGAAGAGTCATGATGATCAAACTCACACAAGTGATTCTGGAAGCTATTGGGATGAGATAGCAGAAAACTTACTCAGAGGAAAGCCATCTTAGACGCTCTTCACGCCCAAAGGTTGGTGTTACTTGGCAATAAAAGAATCCCGTTAGCGTCAATGCATATGCAGCCACTTTGCCCAGAAGTATCAATGCATTTGTAGCTTTGCTGGAATTGAAGGGGATAAAATAAACATTTGCAGTAAAACTCAAACTTTCAATAAAAGAAAAGCATTTTTCCATAATCATAAAAGAAATAGCATTATTTCAAAGAAGAAAGAGCCAGAACTGAGCTAGTTAGACCTATACCTCCGAGAATGTTTCTGTAGATCCCAATGAAGAAACCTAAGACGGTTCTCCTCTGACAAATTTTTATTGATGAAATCAATTGCATTAGCAAACTCTGTACGAAGAATGGATTCTCGAGGCTTCTTCTCATGCGTCTATTGATTGCCAAAATTCAAAAAGAAATTATAAGGGACATTAATATTAAGGGAAAATTAAATTTTGCGTCCCAAAATTACCATCTTTTTATTTTTAAAAGAAAAAAAAATGATGATATTGTCCTAAAATTCACTGTAATTTTGCATCCTAGTCCAATATTGACTGGGGGTGAAAATTGCAAACAATTTGGTAGTTTAGAGTACATATTGCTAAACTTGGTAGTTTACAGTGAAAACTGAAAAATGATGATACTTCAGGAGCAGAAAACGTAATTTCTCCTAGCACAAAAAATACATCAAATACAAATGAGTAAGTGCATTAATATCTGGATTTTATGTTTCCTTCATTAAATGTAAATCTCTTTTCCTTAAGAAAATGTCCAACACTAAATACAGAAGAAAAAATAAATAAAAACAAAGAAAAACTGATGGTGATGATGCTGCCATGAAGATAATAAATAACAATGTTGACACAAAACAAAATCATCAATCAATCAAGGAAACCCACCTTAATCAAATTCAAAATAATAATGGGGTTTCCATATCTATTGACGAGATTTTCAAAATGAAGCCTGGTGGCTTCATAATTTTGGTCCTTCCTTGACACTGGAAAAGAGCAAAAGTCAGTTGAAGAAATACATGGCATAAACATTAGCTGCTGCTACTCGTGCAAAAACCTACATAAAATGTCTGGTTTAAGATTCAAGCGTGACGTTTCCTGTGACCAAAAAAGAGGGATTGATCCTCGGTTTTGGACAATAGAACTTATTTGCATGGGAAACCCTTCTGGAACATCCTCAAACACTATCTGTTCTGTCTCAACATCATTAGCAACTCTGCCCTTCTTGTTTACACCTCGTTTCAGATACCTAAATAAGAAGTAAACAAGTGAGGCTTCCTATTACATGTGAGGTCAATATTTAACGAGGATTATGACCATATTACATAATCTTTATTGATAACAGTGGTAAACAGATAACACATTATACAAGTCATGACGCACAAACATGTTAACCAAGTTAGACTGCAAAACTACGTGACAGTCACAACTTTCTAGTAATAATTTTAAAACCATTGACAAACCAGGTGAAGAAAGAGTGATTTTTATACATGCACAAGGTATACACTCCTACCTGGTGCCTGCATAGTGACGGGAACGTCTTGCAATCAGGGTAAGTTTGATCTCTCGTCCATATATAGGAAGTGTTGCCTAGATATCAAATAGCAAGAATCCATCAGATATTCAATAAAACAGCAAAAGAGCAATAATCAAGTAGCTCAAGAAGGGCCAAATTATTATCTGTATCTCGGATGGACAATATTCAAAAGTGAGCAAGTTCACAACTTTCAGCAATTACTAAAACAGCAAAATAGCAATACTGATACGTCCCAAAAAGAAATATTATCTGTCTGCAAAATATTCACTTCCTAAAACCGAAAGCACATCTATGAGAGGAGTATCACCACATCGCCAATAGAGAACAAATTATTAAATGATACCACTTTCAAATATAAGGGCCTCAATTAATGAATGAGATTTCACATGAACAGCATCAGAAGTTTGTAAAAATTAGGGTTTTTTTTTTTTTTTTTTTTTTGAAAAATAATTTTAATATTCAATTTCTAGTATGCATAAAGAGAGTCTAGAAGTTCCAAGAAACTTCCAAACAGAAAAAGAAATCTATCAAAGGCCACAACAGTGTCATGCGAAAATTATGCTGACTTTTCCCATCCAACCTACCTTATTTAATTATTTATGATAGATCATCAAAAACATTAGAATTCCTTACTTGCATAAAAAAGCCATAAACCAAAGCAACTGTCCAAAGAGTATTCTGGAGGTGATTCCGGATTCCCCGAGTCAAGAACTCATTCCAGACAAACATGGTTTCATCAACAACCTGGTCAGTCTCACTATTACACAAGTTCTTTTGAAGACTACGCATAACATGGTATGAGTAGCTAAAAAAGAAATCTTTTGTGAGATCCACCATGCCTAGGAGCTTCTTGTACCTAAGCCATCAATCCAACGTAAGAAGAAAAAACGTTACAGAGAATTAGGGATAAAGCAATTGTTTAGAAAAAAGAAAAAGAAAGATGCAATTTGAAGCATTGTTTAGAAAAAAGAAAAAGAAAGATGCAATTTTAATAAGGAACTTTCAGTAGAATAAAGCATTATTCTGCCCTATAAAATTTGATTTTGTGTGCAGATGGGTACACAGAAACTCGTAAAGGAATCAAGCTCTGCTTGCAATTTGAAGATTTTCATCAACACATAGCCTTTAGAAGCAACCAATCAAAGAAGCCATTAATCTAACGTGTAATACTTTACCAATTCAGCTCATGCCATCACTGAGAAAGATTAAAACCTGGGAGATATGAAAATAATTCCAAGGATGCTGACTAAAAGATATTCACAAAACAAGGTTGTACCATATTCTTATATACCTTAAAGTGCATAAAAAAAGTGCTGAAATATGAGAATGTGGTCCAAAGTCAGATAGGTTGTTCCCAAAAGGTTAAAGGGAAATCAAAAAAGGATGAGCCATATCAGAAAAACTAGTTTTCACACAATAGAGACAAAGCCAAGTAACATTCACTGTTCCCTCCACAAGTACCATGGACGAAAGACATTTACATGCAGAAGCGAGAAAAGACCTGTTCTCATTCTTGGAATTAGTGATACTGGACTGAACAGTAGAATTTGAAAGCAGAATCATCTCACTCTTGGAGACGGCATATATAGTGTGGCCACAAATTACACCAATCGGTCTTCTTTTTGTGATAAGTAACATGTAATAAGGTTCCAAAAATTTGATAAACCCTGAAAACAGCAAGCCACCATTTAGTACCATCATAATATTGTTAAATTATTATGATATAAATAAAACAAACTAGGATCTACATACCAACAATTCCATAACAAGAAGTGACAAACTTTAGCCCACCGGTGGACTTATTTCCTTCATTTATCCGGCTTAGCAAGTCAGAACACTCCCATTCTGTATACGTGGTAGAATCTTCCTGGATGTTTAGCTCTGAAGGGTCCAGCCGGTCAATCTTTAGCAATCTCCAATAAGTTCTGCTCTTGTCCCTTCCTATCATGTAAAAGTTCTGCAGCATAAAACGTTGTCTTGGTTGTTTTAAATATAACTGAGACACGAACAACATATTTCACATGCTTCTAATAGGATAAGATGATAACGCTGCTGATAAATATATATTTATGAAAGAAAGAAAGTAATAACACAAAATCTATTAATAGTAAAATGGG
>QEOT01124202.1:119146-190144 GCA_003123785.1 Pterocarya stenoptera | reverse complement strand
TTTTTTTTTTATAAGTGACAAACATCTCATTAATAAAAGGTAGAATTTACAAACATTTATCAAGCCAAGTGGCTTAAGAAATAAAGTCTGGAAAACAATCGAACCACATTGTGATACTCTCAACATTCCACGCATAACGGGCAAGCTTGTGAGCTACCCCATTTCCTTCTCTATAAACATGCTGTATTTGGCATTCAGTATATAAAGCCTGAAGCTTCTTAATCTCAAGTACTAGAGCCTCCAGCATCGCTGCAGCTTCAAGTTCTGCATTTAGCACTTGCACTGCCACCAAACAATTTGATTCCACTATTAACTTGTTAATACCCATACCACCACCCATTTGCAAGGCTTGAAGAATAGCTAACAGTTCAGTAGCTTCAACGTTAATCCATTCCTCTTCAATCTTGGTAGCTGCCCAGTTATCATTGCGAAGCACCAAGCCCACCCCAGTTTTGTGAATATCCCCAAAAACAGCGCCGTAAAAAAATCATAAAAATCTCGAATCATAGGCCTTGGAAGCAACCATAGTTCCTTAAAAGAATTGAGCACTGATAATGCATTATCAATAACCTGCTCCACTGCTACATTCTTCTGCTCATGCACCATCTGGTTCATTTTCCACCAGAAACCCCAAGCAAGGCAGAATAATGAGGCTAACTCCCCTTCCTTACCCTTCTCAAGGACCTTCATAGCAACCTGCATAACATTCATGTTTCTGTCAAGGGATTGCATAACAGGCACATACGGGAACCAGGAAGGGAAAATAGTCTGAAAGTAGAATATGGCGTGAGCAACACCCCTTACTTACAGAAACAACAGAGGTATCTGTTAAGACTTGTCTTTTATACAAATTATGTTTTGAGGGTAATCCCTCTTTACATGCTCTCCAGACAAAGATTTTAATTTTATTAGGGATCTTCATTTTCCACAAGGCCTTCCAAAAATTCCTCTGCTAGTCTGAGTTTGAACACTCCTCTGCAGTACCATATTTCCTCTCCATAGCTAGCCTGTAACAGCTTTGTACACTAAACCTTCCACTCCACTCTTGAGACCAAGTCCACTGTCTGGTTGTTTACTAAAATAGAGCGACTTTTAAGATATATGCAACTATGTTTAGACTGAAGAGACCCCTTAATTGTGCCACGTTCCACCCTCTAGTTTGTGTATCAATCAGGCTAGCCACACAGGCTTCTTGGATATCGGCTCTTTGACCAATATGTTCATTCATTGGTGCTTGGTGTCTAGGTATCCAGGGGTCTTTCCACAGTTTAGCTGTCTTCCCATCCTTAATCTTCCATACACAACCTTGCTTCAATAATTCCTTAGCTTCCCAAAGGCCTCGCCATGCAAAGGAGAGATTTCTACCTAAACCAGCATCTAACAAAGGCCTAAAGGGGAAATATCTAGCTTTATAGATTTTATGCAGCAAGGAGTCAGTTTCTTTTAAGATACGCCAACTCTGTTTAACTAATAAAGACAAATTAAAATCATGTAGAGATTTAAAACCAAGACCTCCCTTCCCCTTCGGTTTACACATTTTTTGTCAAGTCAGCCAATATATCTTCCTCTTTGAACTCCTCTGACCCCACCAAAATCTAGCCATCATTGCTTCTAACTCGGTGCATAAACCAGCAGGTAACAAGAAGCAACTCATTGAAAAGGTTGGAATGGACATGACAATGGCTTTAATAAGGATTTCTCTCCCCCCTTGTGATAATAATTGCTCCTTCCAGCTCTGTAATTTTTTCCAAACTCTTTGCTCGATTTCTAAAAAAGCCTTAGATTTTGATCTACCAATAGTAAGGGGTAATCCTAGGTATTTTTCAAACTGTTCAGCTCCTTGAACTCCCCATAACTGCATTAACTCGTTCTTTCTTCCAAGTGAAACATTTCCTGGCCGTTTTTTCCTTATTAATTTTTTGTCTCGAGGCCAGCTTATATCTCTCCAATAAGGCTTGAATCGTCCTTTTTGCCCTCACATCTGCTTTACAAAAAATAATTGAATCGTTGGCATACAATAAGTGATTTGTAAAAGGAGCACCTCTGCATATTTGTATCCCAGGCAGATCATGGTCAAGAGTAGCATTTAATAAAGAAATAAGCCCTTCTGTACATAACAAGAACAAATAAAGGGACAGTGGGTCCTCTTGTCTTAAGCCTCTGCTTGGAACTATCTTGCCTCTGGGCTCCCCATTCACCAACACAGAATAAGTAGTAGTTTTAACACAACACATAATTAAGTTAATCAATCTGGTATCAAAACCCATAGTACCCATACCTCCTCTAAGATGTCCTACTCCACTTGGATGTAGGATTTACTCATATCGAGTTTAAGAGACATATAGCCTTTCTTACCCTTCCTCTTCCTTTTTAGATAGTGGATTAATTCATAAGCTACAAGCACATTATCAGTAATTAGACAACCAGGCACAAAAGCACATTGTGAGTTCGAAATAAGGCTAGGCAGAAACTTCTTCATTCTATTTGCTATCACCTTTGGAATCAATTTTTAGATCATGTTATACAAACTAATGGGTCTAAAATCAGCTACTTTCACTGGGTGCTTCTTCTTTGGAATTAAAGTTACGAAAGTATGGTTTAAAGAAGTAGGGAAAGAACCAGTGTTTAAAGCATCTAAAACAACAGAGTGACAGATTTGCCCACAAGATGCCAATACTTTTGAAAAAACAAAGGAGTCATACCATCAGGTCCTAGAGCTTTGGCTGGGTCTATCTGCTTCAAAGCCTCCTGAACTTTAGCCTCTGTGTATCCTTGCGGTTAACTCACTGTTCATAGCATTAGAAACCCTTCCTGCTAGTGCTTCTAGAAAATCCATGGGACATTTCTGATCAGCAGTTGCAAATAGCTTCTGAAAATACTCAGTGATCGCGCTGTCCCTCAACTGCCCTTCTTGCCATTCCCCCTCATCATTAAGCAATTTTTTAATAATGTTCTTCTTCCTTCTATGAGAAGCCTTTGTGTGAAAAAACTTCAAATTCTGGTCCCCCTCCCTAAGCCAAAGTGCCTTAGACCTCTGCCTCCACATGACTTGATCTCGCTCAAGCTACTTCTGAATATCCTCCCTGATATCCAGCTGTTCAGCCCTTCTTAAACTCATTGGGTCACTTTCTTGCAAAATTCTTAGCCTAAGTTTAGCTTTATTTAGGCACTTCTGCACATGGCCAAAACTTGAGAGATTCCAAGCCTATAACCGTTTCCCACATTCTGAGATCATATTCATCACCTCATCCATGGAGTTTCTGTTAGTACCCCTCTTCCAAGTCTCTTCCACAATGTCATCACAGCCCTTCTCTCCTAACCACATTGCTTCAAACCTGAATAGCTTCTCCCATCTCCTCTTTAAAACAAGTGCTTCTGAGTGCAAACAAATGGGTATATGGTCCGAGTAAGCAGCCCCTTCATGGGTAACTCTCGCTTGTACAAATCGAGACCACCATTGTGGGTTCCCAAAAAACCTATCCAGTTGAACATTGAACCCAATATCCCTCAAAGAACAATCGTTAACAAGCTCTCGGAAGTCCAGCATCTATCTCTCAGGCCTATCGCGACCACCCCATTTCTCATGCTGATAAAGGATTTCGTTAAAATCCCCAAACACTAGCCAGGCCTCATCAACCTGTCTACATAAAGAACGGATCAATTCCCACGTCCTGTGTCTATGGCTATGCTCCGGGTGACCATAAACCCCTGTAAAAAAGACCTTATCTGTACTACTTCCATCCACTAATACACAAGCATCGATATGGAATTTTGAGTAATTCAGAATCGTTAAGTTAACATCTCTTCCCCACAACATCGCAATACCCCCACCCCTACCCTCACTACTCACTGCCAAATAGTTACTAAACCCGAGCTTAAACTTGCAAAAATCAAACTCACGCACCTGTAATCTGGTTTCCTGGAGAAACACAATATCGGGAGCTTCCTTCTTGATGGGATCACGAAGGGTTCGAAACACAATGTGTGAGAGTTGAGCTCAACAAAACGACGCTTTTATACGAAATGATCTGCCTATCATGGGCCTCACAATTCTCGATGCAGGTTGGTTGGTGAGTCACATGGAAGGGGTGACAAGGATGAAAATGATGTGTTCTATGTGTCTCAAAAGTTCGGCCAGGGAGATGGGAAACTCATTCTGCTATTTGTAGATGTCTCCCACATGGTGGAAAGCTCCTGTGCATGGTTGGGCATACTCGAGTTCATGATCCTCCTTTCCGATGCGTGCTTTTTGTAGAAATGCCATCGTTTGAGTTTGGCATTTTGTGAGGTTACCTGCTACTCACCGAGCACTCTTATGTTGTCTTTGGGCACTCCAGCTTTCTAGGTGCCCAACTAAACTTGCATTAACCCATTGCATTCCTATAGCCCGTATTATAGTCGTTTATCTTTGTTTGTCCGCATATCGCCCGTTTATTCTTTATTGACCCAATGTTAGTTTCGAATACCCTTTGGTCGCCTCACCTTTTTCTCACTGAATGTGACATTTTCCTCTTTTTTTTGTTATTCTTTTCCTAATCCTTTGCCTGCCCTAGTCCATGCCTGCCTGGGTCTCGCTCGCCTTGCCCACTCGACAAGGCCTTCCCTTGCTCTCGAGATGATGAATTATTTCGAAGGGTATTTTCCTCACAAAACATGACCATGAATTACTTTTATATAAGCATTCAATCAAAGAATTTAAAATAAAATATAAATTTAAACACGAATCCTAATCAAACTTATAAGACAAACTCTTAGTACTACTCTAGATATAGGCTAATCCATTAAAACAAAACTCTTAACATAAAACAACTGAAAATAATATTTATATTGTCCAACTTTAATGCCCCGTACCCAAATGGGTCAGAGAATTACTATCTGTCACCTAAAATCATCTCCTAACAATACAAATATAATTTCCAAATGATCCATAAACATAAATTCATCTATTTTAACCAAATATATACACAATCCCTTACAAGGTTATCAATGAAATAATCCAATAAGATAATTAATAACTCCACAAATTCTCCATAATAATATCAATCTTCTAATAATTACAACACCTTTAGGTACTCAATAAACAATCATCAACTAAATCATGCCTATGCTTCCTAATCTTAATTCCCAGCTGAATCATCAAAATTCTTTGAAAAATAGTGTAAAGATAAGGGGTGAGCTATCAATAATTCAGTAAGCATACAATAGACACTAGTATGTAAACATGACCCTTTTCACATAGTTCAAAATGTAGAACAAAATATTTTAGTTTCAGAATGCAAAACAAAAAAATGTTCTCAATATATCAAAGTGACAGTCAAATGTTCATATTTCAAAATCCTTTGGCATAGCGTAAGTGAACATCACATTAGAACAAATGCCATGTTTAACTCCCGTGGTAGGCTTGTGCTATCCCCAGTGGCCAAATCAGGTAGAGACAGAAGTGAATCTTCCTCTTATCATTCTCGGAGTCCCAAGTGTGTACATAGGAAATACCACAAAGAAAACCATTTTATTTCCAAAGTGGGTGTACTCAGAATCAGAGAAGTTGGCACCAACCCAAACAAAGGTCACCCTTTTACAACCGTGGTAAGGCCAAAACAGAGTAGAAACAGAGCCAGATATAGAATCTGAATGTCATGCCTAAGATTTACAGATACTACATCATATCAAAACAGAGTACTGAACAAAATCATATCATCTTCACATAATTAGAACAGATTCAGAGTATCTTCACATAATCATGCAAAAAATTTCAGATTTCATATTCGCTCTTTTTATGCAACTGAAACTAAATGTCAAAATTTTGCTCATGTCTACAACGATTATATCAGAAAATACTTTTCACTTTTATACGAATTTCATGAACAATGCAAAACAAACAACTGAGATTGTTTCAAATTTCTTTTCAAAACAAAGCATGCATTTTTTACAAATTAACCGCAGTCCATTTCTTTTTTTATGCAAAATCTAGTATAGTCCCCCTCAACTTGACTTTTCAACTTTTTTGAAAAATCCCCTCAATTGTGTTAAGCAGAATTGATTGTTATCTAGACATAATTAAACATACTATAAATTAATACCATTAAATTCACACATCTAAAATAAACTACACAACTAAACAACTCCACGGCAATAAATCTCATGGTTCCAATTCTTCTAACCTAGTTACTACTCATCTCCAACCAACAAAATAACTTCCTGAACCTTGCCCATTAGAGACATTCACACTTATCCCATCACTACACCCAACATCCAATCACAATACATACTACAAATTTTATCCCAACACTTCGCACGACACACCAACCACATCACAATTACTTATTTTATCTCAACATTTCACAAGGCACAATAACCACATCACAAATACACATTTTATCCCAACATTTTACGAAGACCCTCGGCCACTACACATATTCACAACCAGTGCTACAAATCAATCTCAACACTTCACATAATTATTTTGTTCACCACCACAACGCACAATTCATAATGGATCAAATTCCAACTACATCGACATAAACATCCTCACAACAAAGATATAGAAAATTATGCCACCAATTACAAGGATGCAACGTGGTGATTGATGGCATTGCGTCTGGGGTGGTAGCAGTTGAGGGAGGTGGAGTTTGAGTGTGAACAGAGGCATTGGAGGATTTTACTAGCATCGGCAAGAGGGATTTGGCGACGGTGTGGCTTGGCCAACGTCGTGTGGTAGCTAACTTTGGCTTGTGCACAAACAGATAAATTTAACAATGAGAGGAACATTAATTATAAATAGAGGGTGAACTAAAACCATGATGGCGGAGTTACAGTTGGCGACAAAAAATCAAAGGATGTGGAGTGAAAAAAAATCACGAAATAAAAGGGTTAGGGAAATAGAGAGAAAATCTGAGTGGACAGGAGGTTTATCGGTTTGGCTTCATAGCCGGACGGTATGGAGATGGTTGCTATAGTGTTGGATGGTGATAGCGCAATAAAAAAATGAACAACCATGCCCAATCTAAAACAAAGAATCTGAAAGAAAGATCGACTGATAAAAAGTAAGAGAGAGAGAGACAGAGAGAGAGAGACAGAGAAATGAAGTGAGGCTTATCGGCCGACGGAGCTGAGGTTGACAGTGTGGAGAGGGAAACCCACGATGGTGGCGTCAAAATCGAGTAGAGCAAAGAAATTAGAAATCTTAAGGCAGAGCAATCACCTGTGAGAGAGAGAGAGAGAGAGAGAGAGAGAGAGAGAGAGAGAGAGAGAGAGAGAGAGAGAGATGCTTACCATTGTCCAATGAATTCTAGTGAAGGGAGCTTGACGGCAACACCAAACCTAGGGAGGAGGTGGAGGAGGTTAGACAGTGAGATAGAGAGAGAGTGAGAGGTGATGTTGGGCAGAGGAAGACAGAAGGGTAGAGGGATGAACAAAATACTTATTGGCATGAGGGGGATTGATTGACAACAAGGAGAAGGGAGTTGAGATCTCTGGGAGAAAGACTTCTTGAGGGAGTGGCGTGAACTGGGGAGGACAGAAGACAAGAAATAGGAAGAAAAGAAAAACCGTATTGGAAGAGGGGGAAAATTGTTGAGGGAGAGGGAAGGAAAAGAAGGGAAAAAATAAATACGGTTCTAACCTCAAAACGACATCGTTTTGGTGAGTGGGCTAGGCTTCCTGATGGGCTTGGGCTTGGGTGTTACAATCCTCATGTATGCAAGGATTCCTAACCCATGCCCACGGGCAAAATCTGGATAAAGAGGATTGTGATTTCCCAAGAGAAGGCTTGAGCCACATTTGAGCCATACTCTAAAAGTATTAGTCAATAGTACAATTAGAGCCCTACTCGAATTATCATACAGAGCAAGAATTCCTCCATTCCAAGCAATTTGAAATCTTAAACATCTCCTACACTCATCAATTTGATCCCTAACCCCAACTCACGAGAGTCAATAGTGGGTGACTATCAATAGGAAAAGTGAAAGACAAGTTTAATCATGACTCATGCAAAGGACATGCTACATGTTCTTTATATATATATGTATGAATACTTTCAAGAAAACCTAGGTTTATATAAGTAAACTGTATGATGTATTGTTAATTGAATATTCCATTTAATTTTTTTTAGGTTTTTAAATCACTGAGTCAAAAAGAATGAGGAAGCTGAGAAGCCAGATCTCTTTACTAAGCACATTTTACTACAACACGTAACATTCCTGACCTATTGAGGAACAAGGTGCTATAGCATGAGGCATATTAAGCTCATTTATAGTGAGACTACCATATAAGTCCAAGTGTGGCATCACTATAAATCTCCCCCCACAAAGTCCAAATCTACTAAAGAATCTCCTCTTACAAAGTAATTTTCCTACATGACTTGGTAGTTGGTTTTGAGGTTGGTTAACTGGGGTCAAGAAAACATGATGCAACATGGCTAGTGCATTAAAAGCTCACCCCAATGCATGAACTCTTCTCTCCATTTACTAAATTCGTGTGTTTAACTTCCCCTCCGATGGTTCCGTCTTCCACATGCTCCTCTATGTGCCATGATATATACAGAATTAGAATTTGTGCTCTAATCATAGTTTTGAATTTTGTTCCATTAGGGTCATTCCAGTTGAAATTTTCCTTTCCATTGTAGTGCCGGTATACTATATGGCCTTATCATTCTATTTTGTTCTAAATTCCAACCTATTCTGGCCATTCTAGACCACTTTTCATTCCAGATTGTTTTAATGGCAATATTGTAATTTTCCTTGAGTTTGGATGACAATTTTTATAAATCTTAAATCTTGATGACATGCATATAATTTTAAAATATAAACGGCATTTATATAATTTTAATTTTTCTGTAACTTTCAATATGTCCGCTCATTCTCTCTTTTCTTAAATCTCATTATTTTAAATAATTTCTCAACTATTTTATTTTATATTTTTGTCCTTTTGTATTTCAATTCAAGTTTTTTATTTTTTTAATATGATGTTTTAACATTGATATTTCACCTTCTTTTTTTTTTTCAATTTTTCGACACAGTCATTTTAATCTTCAAATCTTCCATACACACACACATACATATATAATACACACTCACATGTACATGTATATATTTTATTAATTATCAATGTGTATATATAGTTAATCCCAAACTGGTATATATACCGACGAAGTATTCCGTTCGAGTGCTTGAAAAATGCAAACATTAGGTCATACAACTCTCCTATAAAACCCAAAAACCTAGTCCTAGATTACAAGAATATAAAGAAAACTTTCTCAAGAGAATTACATTGATTAAAAATAAGAAAATAGCAATCTATTCAACTAAGCAGCCCAAGATTTGCCTTAAGCTACTTATGTAGACTACTAAAAGAATTCAAATCCAAACGAGATTTTAAGAAAATGAAAACATATTAGCTAGGTTCGCTAGCAAGTAGATCTCACACGTACTTGCTTGAGTGGGTATCTCACAAAACTTTTCTCCAATTCCTGCTCAACCAAAATATCTCACTCAATCGCTTGTTGTGTCTCTATTTGGCTTGCTTGAGTGATGAGGGTAAATTCATGGCTCTCATAGACACATTTATTTCTTCTTTGCAGTTTGATTGATTCGATAGGTAAAACGATACAACATGTACTCAACAATTCACTATCTATCAATTATGTTCTTCCATATGATTTTATTACTTTTCATGATTAATTCTTGCGTTAATAGAAACCAAATCCTTTCAAATGCAACAAAATTAAAGCAATAAAATGGAAAATATTTTTAAGTCATGATGACTATAGCCAAACATGTTATCCTTCAAAACGTATTGCCAAAACTAGTTTCCTTCATAATTTGTTGGTTTTCTAATCTCAATAGTTGCATGGGTTTAGAGTTTTTTGAAAGTTCCTATCGTCTTTGTATTACTAACAGCTATAGTATTATCAGTGCATAAAATAACACCAATTCAAAACGAAACAGAAATGTCTTGTTTGCTAAAGTCACTCGAACTACGAAAAAGTTATAGCTGGGATTGATCAGAACCCCAATACACTTGAAGGTAGCGCAAAAGATCATAATTAAGATTGTGGCTTGACGAAGCTTTAGTTGTTGCCTAGCCTGTTGCCGCTATCCAAAAACTGATTTGGATTGGTAGAAAGATGCATCCGCAGTGACATAAGTTTTGAGTCCCTGCAAACAGCCTGAACTTAATATATAGCTGTGATAGTACAGCTTGTTGTTTCTGCAAAGGTAATCGTCTTTACTCAGATACAATTCTAACGATCCTAATTACAAAAGTATTGAAAAAAAGTTGTAATTATTCATACCCATAGTATAATGAAAATTAGTAAAAATGCTGAAATCCAATGGAGGAAAAAATAAATATGGTCTCAAAAGAAAAAGAAAAAAGAATTTCCACCGGAGCAGCACCAAAGTCAAGAGGGAAACAGCCCAGTTCATCCTAAGCAATCACTTAGGGCAAGTTTGGAGCCTTAGAAGGGACACAAAATTCTCGTCTGATCTCATTTCATCTCATCTCATCTTACCCCTAAACATAATTCAAATACAAAATTTTCAAACTAATCATTAAAATTTTTTCAACTAATCATTACAATTTTTTCAAACTTTCAAATAAAAAATAAGAAACAATCCCGACTTTTTTAAATTTTTAAACAAAAATAATATTATAAAAATATATATTATTACAATATTTTAATTTTATAATATTTTTTCTTCTTTCCCAAAACTTAAAAAATACACAACTCAAACTGTCTCACTACTATTCACAACTCATCTCATTTTATTACTCTTCAAATTACAAATTACCCTTAGTGGAAAAGGAAGTGATGCGGCCTTCTGCTAAGGCTTGTGCTTCTTAACTTTTACCTGACATAATCTCTATAATATAATCTTTTGGACAGAAGAGAAATGTTTAGTTTACACAGAGATCTTATGAATAAAATTTTACAAACTGATCACTGGTTTTGTATAGTATGTTAAATTGTAAAATACATTTTATATTAAAGTAAATCTAACATTTTTCCTTTGAAGTCACGTCCAAGTGTAGACTTACTTTTGTAAGATTTTTGCAGACCACCTAATACTTCAATTTGAAAATATTACAAAGATCATGGGCCTTGCGACCTTTTACATGAATATAGTGCATGTACGTACATCATTTCTGATTGTAAGATAGTGTAATTGAAGTAATTAATAACGCTATATCATGTGCATGGTCAATTATATTTCTGAAAAAAAAAATCTAATTGTAAGCGATTTTGCATACTAATACACGCATATATTCAATATGATTGGTCTGAAAGTAGAGTTTATGAAAAACAGTATTAATTTAAATTTAGAATATGAATGCAATAGCATTAGTATGTAGATTGATACATAAACTTGCTTGTACATAGTACAACTCTTTCCAGAAATTCAATCGGCCAATCTCTATCCTATCTAGGCTGAATTTATGGACGACAAATTGAACTTCTTGAAATTTATTACTAGAGAAAAGTATTTTTCCCTCTTAACTGATGTTTGGTCATGATCCCCTAGAAAAGTTCAACCTTAATTTAGGACTTATTACTTTATGCATCCCCAATAATATTTCTGACCCTAATTAAATCCTCAACTAAACAAAGCTGGCAGAGAGAGAAAAAAAAAATCACCCTCAAATACTATATCGATGAACGTTAATCATGATTGCCTTTTTCCAGTGGTATTACTGTTGATATATCTTATCCGAAGATGTACGAAAAGCGCCGATCGATCAAGCAATATGCATGTCAATTCGCAAATGACCCAAAAAAAGTTCTTATCAACTAAGTTTGTCAATAACGTGTGGACAATTGAATAGACGAAATTAAAGGATACATGATACGAAAATAAGAAGATATATTAATTTAACGTTTTATAAGATGGCAGTATATTATATTACATATACATATAGAATTTTTATCTGAACAATAGCATATATATAACTACAAGAAAATAATTTATTTGTAGCCTACAAACATTATTATTTTCTATTAAAATAAATATATTTTCATTGTAAATAGTCATTTTCGTCGTAAATAATCCGTCACAAATTTTTATTTTTCTTATAATAATATTGCATTGAAACATGACACTAGCCAATGGGTTGATTCAATATATATATATATATATAGCCCAAAACTTCTAAAATATAGAGGTGTATGTATGGGGGTTTAACCTATATGTATGCGACATGATGAGAATAATATAGAAGATATTTGTCTAGGCCAGCATCCTATGTCTAGAGCTCGTGACTCTGCCAGCGAAAAAACACAAAGAAATAAATGATAAAAGGAAAATAAGTGCAACGAGACAAGATAAGAAACAAAGAACTTCAAGTCACGACCAAGCCCCCCCATGCAAGACAATGTGTCAGATAAATCGAAAAGAAAAGAATCCAAAAGACCAACCTGTGGACAGTATGTATGATAATTATAAGCACGTTTACCAAGAAATCCAACATGCTTTAGACTTACGTTCCGTTTTAATTCTTCACTAATTTTTTTTACGTACCTCTGTACGACTTTTCTTTTCGCAGCAGCATATAGCTCATCCTTTGTAATCACTGAAAATTCCCTCCACCTCCGAAAGATTGGCTTGACGGCGCAGTATTTCTGTCTGAGTCCAAGGAACTCATGACGTCCATGCCATGTTGTTGCTGTTGCTGTTGCTGTTGCTGCTGGTGGTGCTGGTGTTGTTGTTGGTGTTGCTGCTCTCTCTGTGAAACTCCGCTCATGCTTCTCACTATCTGTCCTACCCCAAGAAAATCCCTGGTTAACCTATCTGACCCTCCAACACTCCTTGTGGGATTTTGGTGCAGTTTCGGTTCGTCCATGTGTTCTACGTTGGTCCTGTTTGGATCGAACCCACCAAATGTACCGAGCCCTCCAGACCCACTTCCGAAAATGGAGGAGTTTCCACTAGCAAAGGAATTCATTAGATCTTGGAGGTGATTCTCATTTTCGCCAAACATGCTGCTTAAGCTGCCGGGAACAAGCGGCTTATTATCAGATTTGTTGGCACCTGAAGAAGAGCTTCCGAAGGTTCTTAGCAATGAGGCACTATTCTTGCTAGATGTTGAACCCATTTGTGCAGCCTTTTGGAGCAGTGCAGTTGCAGACATAGGTGGCATGGCATTTTTGTTGCTTCGAGCTGATGAGCCATAGAGAGAAGGGACGCCTGAAGTGATTTGATCAGCCATTACGTTACCTGAAAAGATGTTGGATCCTTCCCCTCCAACACCAGTGCCATCTTGATTCTCGAAATGATCAGGAATTAGCAAACCTGAAGACGGAAGACTGCTATTGTTGTTGTTGTTGTTATTGTTGGCATTGCTGCTGCTATTTGTAGTACTGCTATTGGAAAGGAAGTTGAGGTTAAAGAGATTGCTTCCAGTTGGAGAGGTGCTGCTTGTGCTGTTTTGAAAATTAGAGAACTGCATTAATCCATGGAACGATTTGTTTGGCAAAAACCCTTGTGAAGATTGGTGTTCTTGATGATAGTTCTGGTTCGAATCCGGCTGCATGAAGAAAGCAGAAGAAGGCAAGGGCGGCTGTGGTGATCGGAAAGATGAACCAACCCCAGGGGGAAGGAGATGATCGAATTGACCTGGCCTGGCACCAACGAGTCGAAGTATATCACTGGATTGGCTGTTGTTCTGGTCTTGTATTGAGGAAATTTGAGGACCCACTTGAGATAACCCTATACCCATGTTGCTGCTTCCGTACATATGGCTGCCCATTGTAGGGCTCAAACTGGGAGGGTTTCTAGCAGTTTCTTGAGCCAATGCATCGCAGAATGCCCTGTGAGTGATAAAGCTGTCCCGCCTGGTTCAATTACATTGAAGAACAGTACTCCATTAGATGATCATCTGCGATAGATGGTAATTAGAAGGACACAATGCCGAAATTTTTTTGAAGTAGATGCATTCGTGCCCAATCCGGCACTTCGACCTGCCGGGCATTGCACGATACGTACATATATTTTAAGAGAAATATTTGAGTCATCGTCATAAATCGTGATAATATCAAATTAAGTTAAAAACAGTACGTTACATGGAGATTTTGGGTCCTCGGAGACCAGTAAACTGCCATGGTTGCAATAATTATCAAAGAAAGAAACGAAAGAATATCCATAGAATAAATTAGAAAAAAATGCTGATTTGGAACATTCTTTTCATGTAAGTTCATGAGCAATGGCAGAATTTTAAAGGCGATGGCCAAAGATGGCCGGTTTGCGTTTATCTACAATGACAACAATGCCAAGTAGATCATTAGAAACAATAAATAATTAGAGAAGAATACGAAGAACTAAGGACGAAGTTTCCGGCAAGGAGAACATAACGATAATCGAGGGAGGCTTAAGTGGGAGAATTTCAGTACTAAAACTTGAAAAATAATTTATCGATCGACCAGAACTGGCTGTTGAATAAATGCAACAAGAGAATGTATTTCAGCATTGTGAGGAAGTGCTCAATCAAGAAACTTTTTGGGGACTTCTGCTCAATTAATGCCAAAAATCATTAAATATTATATGTTTTCCCAAATGAAACTATTCTGAAATCATCAGAAGTTTTTTTCTCAACTCCCAAATTAAATTGAGTTCAGTCCCATGAGACTGCAATTCTGTACATTAACGAAGGCCACAATTCCAAAACTGCAACCATGAGCATATGAAGAAAAGGTCTCTGAATTATAGTTTTGAGAGAGAGAGAGAGAGAGAGAGAGAGAGAGAGAGAGAGAGAGTCCGTTAGCCAGCCAGTAACGTTATCATAGAAAGGAATACCTGCAGCAGCACAATACTGATCACATCTAGCCAACCCATAAGAGAACAAACCTGGTAGCAACACCCTCTACATGACATAGCAACACGTGAATAGCAAAAAGTGAATGGCAGAAATGGCGGTGCTTCCGAGGCGTAATAAAAGATGAACACTTTTTATTTTTATTTTTTTGGGTATGAAACCTCTACGACCATGGCAGTTTCCAGAGATTATTCACGTGGGAACATGTTTTCTGCTATTTCCTCCCCTACCGTACGAATGAAAATTAAAGGAATTTTGACAAAGAAAATAGCATGTCCGTGCGTGTTTTTCTGTCTGTGTTTTAGAAGAGAGAGAAAGAAAGAGATTGAGACGGGCAAGAAAAACTGAGCCCAGGAGGGAGAGAGATCAAGAAAGCATCAAAAAACTTTTTTCTCAGCTGTCACTCGAGGAATCCTGCCCTAAACCAAAGAAGCCAAGCAGTGCTTATAACGCTTATTCACGTTCTTACCTTTCTCCCTCTATCCCAATGCTCAGTAGTGCTCATAACGCCTATCCGATTCTTCCCTCTCTTTTCCTATCACTATGCGTTTACGAATATTGAGAATTTACATGAAGATAGACAATATTAAAATTACCTAGAGAAGAGAGTGCCACAGTCGCATCTGTATTCTCTAGTGCCGCAGGTCTTCGAATGAGCCTTCCAATCGGACTGCACAGCATATCTCTTGGAGCACTTCTCGCACTTCCATTTCTTCTCGCCATGCTTTCTAGAGTAGTGCTTTTTGATGCCAGTGAGGTCTCCGAGAGCCCTCGAAGGGTCGTGGTGTACGCATGTGGGCTCGGGACACAGATAAACCTTTCGTTTTGGTTCTTTTGTAGTCTTCTGCTTTAGCTTCCAAGGCAGGTTGTGTCCTCTTCTGTGGAGCTGTAGATTTTGCTCCCTTTGGAACCCTTTGTTGCATACCTCGCATATGAACCTGTTTGTTGCCATTAGGGTCTTGGGAGATAGTGCGATTACCTCCGCATCTGGATCTGTCAGGGGAAAAAAAAATATAAACCAAACAATTATAAACTATTTGAAAATTCAAATACTAATGACAAGAATAGTCCCTAAAGACAACGATTATATAGCAAATTCTTGTATACCAGTTTCATTAATTCTATATATTAAGGGGTTTCAAAATTAGGGTTCCCCCATATTGGACTGTTTTTGTTTTCTCACAAGAAGCAAAATATTTTTGGAATGGATGAGAATTTAGTAGAGTTTGTAAAAGGAGTTGTCACTCATGATGATATTAGATAGATCTTTGATAAAATCATTAGATACTTGCATGGTGTTCCTGGTTGATTTCTCTTTTTCTTCTGGGGTGGTGCGGCTGCAGCTGTAGATGAAGCTGGAGTAGAGGAATGCTGCTGTTTCATCTGGTTCTGATCCTCTTCTCTAGTTCCAAAGAAGGGTGCCGAGGAAGAAGAAGCGGCCATACTCAAAGAAAACCTCCCTTTCTCCTTGCAAACCAATCTGAATTGAAGAGTCGACCTCCAACACCCCACATGCAATTTGACTCCTCCTGGGCAATCTTATCTCACAGCTGGAAGATGGGCGAATCCAAGCTCTTGAGTATATATGGACTAAAGAGGAAATCTAAAGGAGAAAATATATATGGGAGGAAAGCTTATAAACTAAAGCAAAGTTGAAGAGAGATAAAAGAAAAAAAAGAATCAACCCCCAATATTGGCCATTTGCTGCTTCTCCTCTACTATTTATTTCTCTTGCTGTAAATGAAAATCCTTTTGGAGCAGGCCGTGATGTTTATACTCTGCTTCTTCTCTGATTTGGTGTCATGCTGATACACAAACACATATACATAGCTCTCTCTCTTTTTCCCCACTTAATTATTTCTTTTAATTTATTCCCATTTTTCCCAGATTTAATCATTTGCAATATATATATATATAAATTCTTTCGTACAATAAATAGAATTTACAAAATGGAAATCAAATGTTGGAGAGGAAGAGAAAGGGTAAGGCTGGCCTACAAGTCGGTGGACCCAATCCCTTGCCAGATAACGACACAGTATGGTGCGTGAGAGGAGCATGAACAGCTACACCTCTCTCTCTCTCTCTCTCTCTCCCCTCTCATTTCGCATCTTCTTACTCACTTCCAGACAAACTAGCCTTGATCACCCATCCCCGCTGGGCCTCACAGTAAAATTAATTCTAAAAAAAAAATGGAAAAACATTCAAAACTAAACATTAATTTGTTTAAGAATTTATTTTTAAAAAGAAAAACACCTGAGGCTGATCAGGGTTCTTCATCGTCATCATGAGTTAGACCTAGCAAGCAGCTAATTATGTGAAACAGTTAGCTGAAATTCATCACCTTCAACCCAAGTGGATGAACGCTAGCTAGCTAGATAGCCTACGTACGTCTACTGTTAACGTTTGGGAGTGCTTTTTGGGGCCTGGATTGATTATATATACTGACATCTAAAAGGCGAAAAAAAGCTTCAATCTCCTCTTGTATGATCTCTTGTCCCTCGATCCCTCGTCTACCCCAGTTTGGTTGAGTTGCATGCATTGGCCGGCACCTTCTTCTCCTGGCAGTCACATCAATGGCATGAGAGGGCAGTCTCGTCGTTTCTCAAAAAGTAGGAAAATCGCAATCAAATAACATTGCTAGCTAGGAAAGACCTAATCCAACCACTACGGATAAACAATGATACTGAAATTTTAGTCGCTATTACTACTTGGTATAACCACCGCACTGTCATTTCCATAATTGTCACAGCTAAATTTCAACCGTGGATTGAATAAGCACACATCATGATCTACACCCAGCATGGTACTACTTAATACTATGAGTACGTGCGTAAACTGAAATTAGGTTATGTTCTCTCCAGCTGATCATTGCATGTGTGAAGCCCTCCAGATCAGATTTTTCTTTTCTTTTCTTTTCTTTTCTTTTTTAAAAAAAAAATTATTTTCTTTTTATTACTTTTCGCTTGGGTACTTCTCTCCTGAAATGACAGTTTTTATTCCATGCCAGCGAATTTCTTTTTATTTTTCAATTATTTCTACTCGAAGAACGTAGCTGCTGGGGGGAGTTGTCATTCTTTATAATAGTGACAGCTTAACCATAATTATATTCTTCTTTGTCATTAATTATTTTGGTAATTTTTTATGGGCGTTTTAATTTCACGAACATTTGCTCCCAGCAGGATGCCATGCATGAGCCCACTTGCTCGCCCCTGAGAAGATTTCTTCTAATTACTTATAAAAAATAAATAAATTATATGTATATTATTTTTCTTTATATATATATATATAAATATAGAAAAATTTTTCTAATCAACTACTATTCATTATCTCACATTCCGCACCTCACATTTTATGAAAAATACTCACAGACCTTATAAAAAAAGTTATAAATGTGAAATATGAAAGTAAATAGTGACTGATGTATAGAATTTATCATATATATATACACAGGAATGGCCCCAGGTACATTAGTCCTAGGATGCACCTGACATAAGGATTAAAATAAATAAAAAAGTGAGAAAAATTCAGTAACTTATTTTTCTTGAAAAAGAAAATACAAGATTAAAAAAAGATTAAAAAATAAAGATTAAAAAAATTTAAACTTCTGCAAAATATGAGCATAGTCTGCATCCATTGGATTATCTATTTACTCTTATTTAATATTAAGGACCTTTTGGTAAAACATGATCTTTCATTAAATTGTACAAGGGAGCTACACGTACGTCAAATGATCAAGGGTCTTAAGAACCTTTTGGTAAAACAGGACTTCACGGAAAAATAATAAAAGTTAACGAAAAAATAACAAAAGTTATTATTCACAGTTAGATAGCCACTTAATATAATAAATTAGTAGATATGAAAATTTTGCTTAGATAGGATGGCTGAAATCATAAAACACAAATATTATTTTTCCTTTTAATTTGAAAGTTTTGCTTCATGTACATCCAATTATTACCAGAACAAAATGAATAATTGTCTAGTGGACACTGCAACCAATTTATTTGTTTGCATGACCACTCGTGACCTCAAAAGAAAAAATAGTAAGATTGGTGCTGTCTCTATCACTCTCTATATATATATATATATATATATATATATGTTTGTTTAATTGATTACTTATGAGCAAGCAAATTAAACTTTATAGGAAAACAACTGTTTTGAGAAAACGAAAGAAATGTTAAAACTTCGTCTAGTGGTTTGGTTTCACAGATTAGAAAATTGGAATCAAAGAAAAAAAATGGTTTCTATATTCGTATCGGAATAAAATATAAAGTAATAGATTTAAAAGAACTATATTCCGGAGCATGTTCTGTCTGTCGTATTTATCTCTTCTTTCTCGCCTCAAGAATAAAAGCGGGGTTTCAGGCGGTACAGAACCAAACAGAAAGTGCAGATGCATGAATAAATAATAAAAACACACACGTAGTCCAAGTAAAACGGATTGTCAAAGAAAAGCACACACATATGTCAGGAACCAAACAACTTTTATATATATATATATATCTATATATGAAACATTTAAAACATCTCTAGCTCAGGAAGTAATACTTTCGGTTACAATTATATAAATATATATATATATATCCAATCCATTTGAAAGTAGAAACATGGTGTGTTACAGTACACAGATCAGACCATTAAGTGACAACACAACAAGATCTGTTGCAACACGAGGATGATGCTACCGTTGGAACATGGACACGCTGCATGCATCATATTCAACAACGGCGGTCGACACTACTTCCTGTTTTATACCCTTTAGCCTCCACTTTTTCTCTTAAAATCCCCTCCTCGTCCTCTTTATAACTATATCTTCTACTGTCAATTTCTCTCCCAGCCAGTTTGCCCTTAATATTTACGTTGCCATGCATGCATTCATGGCAGTCAAACGGTTAAAGGTAGTTCTAATTTATTGCAGCTTGTCGAAGCTTTTGGTTGGGCAGATAGTGATCCTACGTGAGAATGCAGACTTTTGAGTTTATTATTTTATATAAAATTAATTAAGTAAGCGAAGCATACGAGAAATTTCTGGCCTGAGTGGGTGTGGTGTAAAGTAGTGTACTTATAATGGCAACTTCGGGGAACCTAGTATTACCTATTGTACTTTTGTTGTGTTTCGAATTTTACGGTAGTACGTCATAGCTAGTTATATACCATGTTGTACAAAACTGTACAATAAATTGGGACTATAAGAAAAATAAATATTTATGATAAATTATTTTATGCATATGATTATTTGTGATGAGAATAAATTTATTTTTGATAGAAAATAATTATTTTAACCGAAATAACTGAACGCATGCAATACAATATAAGAGGAAAACAAAAAACTTATATCCAGAGATTATACGATTTGGATAGCTATATATCAAGTGAAGTTCGATCATATTCATCCTCAAAACCAAAGCAAACATCTAGCGCCTAAAAACTAAATTAAAGCATCCCGACCGGGAGACTCAAATTCTGTGTGTGTGTATTATATATATGATTGCGTGAAGGAAAAATACAATCCAAACTTATGCTTAATTTAATTAAGAACGACGTTCTCATGCGTATTAATTAACCCTATATATCTATATATGCAGTACCTCTAAATTTTGTCACTTAATTCTCAAATACGTGAATTTCATCTCCCTAATTTCGGCATGCACATGCCTTATTCTCTCTCTCTCTCTCTCTCTCTCTCTCTCTCTATATATATATATATTATATATAATCGAGTCCATGCATTTTTCTTAATTCAAGTTTAATTTTCAATTCGTATTCATTATATATAATACATGTATATATGTACGTACGTATCTCTTTATAAGGTGTATTTGGTTAATTCATGGCATATATATGAATATTGCCTATTTCCATTCTTTCGAGAATTATAATAATGATTATTGCTATTCTTAAGACCCTCGAAATGACCTTTTGGGATGGTCCAATGTCCATGGCTTCTGGCCACCACTAGTGATGGCCGCCTGCAGGCCACCCCCAGTACGTAGCCATGCATGGTGGCTTGACGGCCACCTGGCCCCTTGGCAGTTGCATGGGTTGCCCCTAGCCATCCAGTGGAACTTTTGATCAGGGTGGCCCGGGCAACCCGACTTCGTGGCCACAAGGATGGGTTTTCATGGCTGGTCGGCCACAGCACGATTTTTAGATTTTTTTTTTTTTTTTTTTTAAATTTGGTACTCGATCCTATGGTCCAAGAATTGCTAATATTACTTCCTTTACCTATTCCTAATTTTGAGAAATAGCTATTTCCATATGCTAAAAATGAATCCCAAAAAAATATATATATATATTATTCCTTTCCAAACCTCTATACCTTTCTGTTAATAAATAAGTTTTCTTGTCAACTGTTACAATTATGGCCGATTCTTAATAAAATTGAGGTACCTGCTTCCTATTATATATATATATATATATTAATCCACATGTACGGTATTTCCAAATTAATTCGCCTGTCATTTAATTAGTCTATAGATAGATAGATACTTTTTTTACTATATAGTACTGAAGGCTTAATTATTAGTGGGCTTGGACCCAAGAATAAATCCCTTCATGTATTAATATCCCATGCATTCGAGTAATGTGGTATCCAAAACCCACTTAATAATTATTCATCTTCCAAATAAGGTCATTTTTTCTGTTTCCAAATGGGCCACAGCATATTTCTATCACCAAATAGTAAAAACAATCCAAGCCCATTTAATCATCCATAATTAACAAATATCAAACCGAGCTGTTCAAGTCATGTCCATTAATCAAGATCATCTAATTCAAATCCTCCAAAGTTCTCTGTCTTAGGTAAGACCACTCCAATGTCCACTATGATTCTTTCACATTTCCAACGTGGGATTTATATCTGTGCTTGAAGCAATCCCCGCTTAGTAATTATTTATATTGTTTCCAAATAAATCATATTTAGATATATGATTATCAAACAGTAAAAAAAATTTTAATAATCTTATTTTTGCAGAAATAAATTATCTTAAGATTCCTGTACAAGAAATTTTCATTTCTTGTAGTTTTTTTTTTTTTTTTCCTGACATCCTTCATTCTTGGCTCTACTAGTCACAAGGATATACGACTAAAATCATTCGCCGCTGTGTTAGTCTTCTCTGGATGAAAATTAATCATATAGTAATAGAAAATATATATCTTTTAATAGGTCGCAGTGTTCTCCCACAAATAACACCCTCCAATGGGCATGTGCCACATAGGCCTCGCATTTGAGTAACCATATGATCGAACAACACAGAAGAACTCATGGGAACAAAAGCCCCGAGAAACCCTCAAGCCCGAACCTCTCCCGTGACCCTCACCCGGCCTCTCTCTCTCTCTCTCTCGCTCTGAAACTCATCTGTCTCTTCCGTGGCCCTCTCTCCCAACCTCTCAGTCGGTTACGCCACCCTCAAATCGGTGACCCTAGCTCTCAGCACATCACGTACGTAACCGATACTTCAAAACTTGGGCTCAAATCCTCCAAATTATTGCCAAAGATTATTCAATTTTTTCGAATAAAACCCAGATCTTATTATTCACTCAATTATAAAGTGCCACTTCAATTTTCAACTACATAAGCACAGGTAAAATTGAATACATTCAGTTGGAAGAACAACAGCATGGCACCAATACTAAAACATCAAGCTAGTCTAAATAAAATAAAATAAACTTTCTAAATTTAATGAACCAACCCTCACAAATTAATCATAAAAAATGATGACTCGAAGTACTTAATCCTAATTTTTAATCTCAAAGAATCCAAGCCAAGGTGCTTTCGAGGAAAATGCAGATTAAATCCATCCCTGATTAGTTGTCGTGCTCTCAAAGCGATCATTGTAAAGAAAAAATAGCCGCTTGCTTATTGCATGGCTTTTTGTATTGATTTATATGAAATTTACAGATGTTACAAGTTGTCGTTTACAGCTATATTACCAGTTGTCCAACTGCTATACATGGAAAAAAAAGGAAAACTGCTATCTACAGATGCTGACAGCTATATTATATACAAAATGCTAGAATTATGCAGAGGAGATTTTTGCATGCAATGCTAGAAATGCATTGGTTTCTGCGTAAATGGTGTTGCCTCTTCATTCCCCCTCAAGCCCCATGAAAGTATATTATCTCCCATAAAAATGGCAAAGCCTGTTGTTTAACGGCGGTCGTCTCTGGAACCCGCCTAATCAGCATTGCAAAAACAAGTTAAAGTTGAGAGTGGTTGTTTAATAAGATGAAGACCAAAGTTGAAGCTCCCTTTCAAGTAGTGGAATATCTACTTGACAGCCAAGAGATGTGGTTCGTCGGGGCTGTGCATGAACTGGCAAACAAAATTAACAACAAAGGTAATATCAGGGTAAGTTAGAGTGAGGTACTAGAGAGATCCGACCATTTGTCGATAGAACTTTGGATTGGACAAGGGGGCACCATCAGTTGCTAGAGGTTGGGACCCTATGCTAAGGGAGTAGATATTGGTTTAGCACCATCGAGGCCAAAATGTTGCAGAAGAGATAGAAGATATCGAGTTTGTGTCAAAGTAAGACAGCAATCGTCTCGTGCAACCTGAACACCTAGAAAATAGTGTAAATCTCCAAGGTCTTTCATGTGAAATACTGAGGAGAGATGAGAAAGGAACTTGCCGATATTAGCAGTGGAATTTCCAGTGAGAATGATGTCATCAACATAGATAAGAAGAATAAGTATATTAGCTCACTACAACAAATGTGGCTTTTTCCCATGAGTGATAGTTGTGGGAAAAAAAAAAAAATTTCCCACCAATTTATTCCGTGGGAGGTTCGTGGGATATAATTCATGGAGAAAGAGTTTTTTTTCACCAAAACACAAGTTCATGAAAAAAACCTTCTTTTTCCCACGACATTTGTAGCGGTTAAAAATTTTTTTTTTCGTGGCAAATAAGATCTCATCTGGTATAATATGGTAGAAATAACATCATTCTTCATGAAAAGAGATTGTGGCAAAAAGTGTTTATCCATGACATATCTTCATGGAAAAAGTTGTCTTTTGGTATTTCCGATAACATACTTCATGGGAAATATATATTTTCCACAAAGTATTTCGTCGGAAATATTTATTTATGAAGAAATTTATCGTGGGAAATAAATACTTTCAGCAAAAAAAAAAGCATTTTCCACGAGTTTCATTCGCGGCAAATGCTAAGAGATTTCATTAAAAAAAAAAAAAAAATTGTAAACATTAACCTATGAGACTGAACAAAAAATAATCATAACAAATAATCTAAAACTTACTAACATATTGGCTGCCCATCTACATCAATCCAACACAATTACAAATTTTAAAATTTTAATAAGCTTCATTCATGGCTCCACACAATTCTCAACCTTCACATCATTTTTCTTGGTTCATTGAAACCAACACATTCAATGTATAAATCTGCTCATATTATTTATACACCAACCCCAAACACAATCATAAAGATTTATAAGCTTCATTCATGGCTCAAATCAATTCCAACCCAATATAACACAACATATTCAAACTTGTCAAATTCTTGGACCTCATGATCCTCAAATAATTCCAATCAATAAACCATTGTACTTAAGTAAAATCTAACCAACTCTTCAACTAAAGGAATATACACATAAATTAATTCCATTATCCATTTAAACTCAATACCCAACAAACCCAAATAATTACATAGCTTCACAAATCTCAAACCGATAGAAAAGGGAGTCACTCACCCAATTGTTGCAAGAGAAGAATTGAGAACTTCTAAAGGAACATCTGCAGCTGTCCCCACAAACGTACAGGCCTTATCATCTGTCCAAGCCATCAACAGATTTTTTAAAATGTCAAATAGAAGAAGAATTAAACAGCTTCCACATGACAAGATTTCTTGGTTCACAGGAGTATCACTGCTACTATCTTTTTCCTTAAGTAGTGAGTGTAAAAAAAAAGATTAAATCATTTCCATGGAAGCTCAAAGGGTGGTGGTGATCCAGGATGCATCAACAAAAGGTGAAATTAAAAGAATGTCATCTGAAAAGGTGAAAGTTTCAACACAATGGTGATATATTCAGAATTGAGCATGGAAGCAAGAATAAATCTTACGTTCTGCAATAATCTAATATTAAGAAAATATGAAAGCACCCACAGGCACAGCTTTTATATATTCTAATTTAAGCTTAAAGCTTCTAAGGTCTTGCTTCACTGCTGTAGGTCCTTCAACCGGTTTCTGCAACAAGAATAATGAACCGAATCAGTTGTGAATGCCAAATATATTCCACTATCAAAACAGGTCTCTAAAACTTCATGGCCGCTTTCAAAAAAGAACAAAAGCTTAAGATATATATTATGTTGTAAATGCCTTCTTAATTTGTACTTGCACCTTGTCTATTGAAATTCCACTATCACACCTCTACGTTTAAGTTCAAAAGTCTGTTTATATCACAAAATATAAAATAAAGGCAATGTCAAGGACAATTTTGAAACACATGCAATTAAAAATCTGTTGTTTGACCAATATATTCACATAATCAGTGGACCTATATATATGAATTTGGGACTGCTAATACTCTGATACGGAATAACAAGTTTAATGACAGAAGTAGTTAATAATTTAATGAGAATAAACATAAATGAAAATAGAAGGAGTGACATTACTCAACTCAATAGAGATATGTAAAGCAAAAATAACAAACACCTATAGATTCCAAGCCAATACATTAATAGTGTAACAAAACATCAAAGTCATAACTATACAAAAGTTACATATTATTTAAGATGAGTAGGATAGACATGAGTACATCCAAGTCACAAAAAGGCCAGTTCCAACCCAAAGGCAACTGTAACTAATGTGCAACAGTAACTATAGCTTCCTAATCAGAATAAGGGCTTAAGCAAAGCCAACTGCTGTGGGGGGTAAAGTCTGTAATAGAATACAGCAAGATCCCTATAACTCTTCATTGTATTTGGATGATCAATACCCAGCTCTCTCTCATTGATGTGCAAAGCTTTCTGTTGATAAGTTGTGGCCTGTGATTGGCATAAATTAGTTAATTAACTTTGACTTGAAACCCTTATTAACAAGAAATGAAAACACCCTATTTTTATATTTCAGTTGCATGTAGTATACCAGCCTATAGTAGTGTAGATTTATTACACGCATTTCCTAAAAATACTGTAACATGGAACAAACCGACGACATCTGATTTCTGAAACGATTGTCAATTGTGTGGCTACCCCACCTTGTTCTGCCAAAAAAAACTGGTTTTTTTTGTCCTTTTTGCTAGAAGCTTCATACTACTTTCACCTACAACGTGTGACTGAAGTTCAACAGCACCTTACTGCAGTCCATCTCGACGAGCCATTTACCTATTCATGTAGTTTTTATTTTCTCTGCTCTTTATTAGCTACATTAAAGTGTTTGTNAAAAAAAATAAAAAAAGTTCCCCGGTTGTGGTTTTTGCCATATCAATTTTCTTCACAATATATACAACATACCAACTTATCAAACAAATATATACAAGCCACCCATTATAGAAAATTCTATGTGAAACCATTGCAATTACAAGAAAAAATAAAGTCGGGGAGGAAAAAGGGCATGCAATACATGAATCAAGCGAAACATCGCAACCTCTATATTACAAGGTACAGAAAAATATTGCAAAAAGCTATGAGATTAAGCAAGGATCATGAATATCATCCATTTAGAGGACACGTCCGACAAGCCTAATACAATGTAATCCAAAAGTTAATTATAGTATGAATCTTTAAGAAACTAAAGAATGAAAATTCTTAGACGAAATATAATAGAATGCCAGCTATTCTCAAAAGCATAGAATTGCAAATTTATGGAAAAGCCATCCTCTAGATCTATAAGAGCTATTTTCAAAGTGAACGAGGTAAATCTCATTTAGGTGAAGATAATAAAACAGTAAAGAATCAAAGGCTTGAGTTAGGAAAAACACTTACTACATGTCCCAAAGAGCACATTTGAAGACCTCTGGTATGCATGAAATTAGTAAGAGTCCAGCCATCAACTGGCGAGAACTCTAGTGAGCCAAAATCTTCTACCTAACAGGGTAGAGAAGCTCATCTAACTCCAAATCAAATTCATAGAAAATCAACATCAGGGACAAAAATAGAAGAATCAAATTACATATAATTTAGCAGCCCATCTGCCATATTTATTCCAATCCAATGAGCATCATAGAAAGTGTGTATAAACACAAATTTGGATTATCAAATGCATATAAATCCATCTATATTGAAACAATGACAAGAATAAGTTTTTTTTTCCCTTTTTGCCATCACATTCTGTAACCAACAGCCTTTGGTTCTCCCGGAAAAATTATTTGAACCTCAGTGCTTTGCTCCAGCTCGTCTTCCTTGAAGGGCTGGTAGAAATGTGCCAAAAGAATTAGAGCAACCCTGAGACTTCATGGGAAAAGTTACATATAAAACCGAGAGAGTTTGTCTACAAGTCTTCTTCAGAAACATCAAGGGATTGCCTATGCATTTTTGTAAACTTGAAAAAAAGAATTGAGATTTTTACAGCTTTTTACTTTGAATAACTCAGTTACAATGATGTTTGTCATCCAAATAAATATCAAAAAGTGGAAAAAGAGTGTCCATTCTTGCCTAGTATCCTTTGCTAAGTGGTGATAAAGTACCCATTGGAATGTACATATACCAATCAAGTTAGTATACAAGAAAAACTTCAAATCCTTTAAAAAATCTTACATAACATATTCTTGCATAAATCTCATCGAAACACATCTGAAAGTAGGGGGGTCCAATAATGCAAGATGTTTAAAAGTAAAGAAAAGTGACCAAGCAACCCAAATGATGAATTGAATAAGTTCATCCTGAGGTAGTTTTCACCCTAGTTACCTTCAATGGGACACCATTAACCTCCATGTGAACATACAACATAACATGAAATACAGAGCCATAGGGTAAAAGTGAAGGTATTTAGCAAAATTATATCAAATAAATGGAGATTTCTAGGATCAAGTAATCTCTATCAACATAGCCTGATCATTCAACTTAATTATCAATCTGTACACACACATGGTTTGAAATATAATATTCTTCTAATTATTCTAAGAACTCATAGCTACCTCTAGTTCAGTAGCTACTATCAAAACTATCACATATGATGAAACTATCACAATGAATCAGTTGAGAGGAAGCATTTTGGATTTTGGAGAAACCATTGTGCAATATGGTACATAATTATGAAGATGAACACAAAACTTATAGAAAAAATATGCTTAACATATCAAAATAAACACATTGGGCTAAGACAATACGAAGCAGCGGCAAGGAATGTGGAATTGAACACAATGGTAGACAAATGCTCACCCTAATGTTAAATCTCTTCTTTATCTGTGTACAGAAAAAGCCCAAATATGCTCCATGTTCATCACAAAATCTGTAACAGGGACAACTGCAACATCAAATACACTGTCACCCACAAGGCTAATAAAACTATGAATAATAGTTTGGAAAAGTAAACTACAAAGAAAGAGGGAAAATAGAGAAAAGAAAGAGGGAAAATAGAAAAATCCGAGAGAGAGAGAGGTGAGGCCAGATTCGGGGAAAAGGAAAGAGATTGGCGTGGGGGTTGGGGGAGAAGGAGGGGGTGGCCGTCGAGGTGAGGTGGCGGTGACGTGGGCAGCATCGGACGCGGCGCTGGGCAGCGGCAACCATGGGAAACTTGTGAGAGAAAAAGCTACGGGAAGAAGAAGGAGGGGGAGATCAGCTTCCGCTGGAGGGTAGGAGGAGGAGCTGGCCGGTGAGGTGGGGTCGTTGGCTACGGCCTGTGTGAGGCGGCTTGGGTTCTGCTCGGCAAACGCTTGAGCGGGAAGAGGGATTAGAGACAGAGAGAGGGGGACGGGAGGGGGGAGAAGGCTGGAGGAAAAAGAATAACTCGGGTTTAAATTGGATTATCTTTTGCGGCGAGTAAATATCGCCGCAAAACACAGAAAATATTGCTGCAAATGCACAATAACCCGGAATTTAACAAAAAAATCACATAAGTTTATTTACGACGATAAGTAGTAGCCGTAAAAATTGATGACCTCGTAAGATTATTTGCGGCGAGAAAACATCGCCGCTAAAGGCAAATTATTTTGTTGCAAAAACTATTTATCCACGAAATGAATGTATTTATGGTCAGTTTATTTGCGGCGAATTTTTATCGCCGAAATAGTATTTATTTCGTTGCAAAAAGAGTTTTTCCCACTACGTTTTACTGGCCAATGTGATTCCGTGGAAAAAGGTTTGTTTTTTTTCCATGGGCAGTTTTCGTGTCAACAGCCCACTTTTTGCCACGATTGTATACCGCAGAAAAAGAACTCGCGGCAAAAGCCACTATTTGTTGTAGTGGCTCCATGACAGTTAAAAAATAGAGAAGTGTCATACAGACATCGTTTAAATCCCATATGTTGAATATAAGAGTTAAATTTCAAGTACCAAGCTCGAGGTCCCTGTTTTTAACCATAGAGTGCTTTGTGAAGATGACAAACATAATTAGAATGAGTAGGATCCTCAAAACCTAGTGGTTGAGTAAGAAAGACTTTTTCTTCTAAATGGCCATGTAGAAAGGCGTTGCTCACATCAAGAGTCTTTAAAGACCACCCTTGAGAGAGAGCCAGTTCAAGATCAACCGTATAGTGCCGGGTTTAACAACCGGACTAAAGGTTTCATCGTAATCAATGCCTTTGGATTGTGTGAAGCCACGGGCAACAAGTCGAGTTTTATAAAGTTCAACGAATCCGTCGGCTCGTGTTTTAATCTTTAGCACCCACTTGCAGCTAACTAAGTTCATATCAGATGTCTTGGGTGCTAGAATCCATGTGTTATTTGCATGTAATGCATCCATTCTAGCTTGCATTGCTTGTTGCCAATTAGGGTCTTTAACAGCCTGTTATAGGTGACATGCACATGAGGCTGCATTGCCAAATCTTCTAGGAAACGAGCTGGGATAGGGTGACAAGTGGAGAGGACAACCTTGGGTCTTTTGGAGCCGTCTTGAGTCCTAGTGACCATAGGATGTGTGTGAACTAAACCATTACCATTGGGACGGCCCAAATGTGCATGCCATAAGCTGCTAGAAACTTTATTGGCTATAAGTCCGATAGGAGAAGTAGGAAATGGGTTGTGAAAAATTGGATATAAGTCATCTATCATCGATCCAACATCACTTGACTCGTCTTTAGTTCCTTGATATGAAAGCCCGAAAGATAGAAAATGAAACAACCATTATGGTCATTTGTAAACTGAGAAACCGAAAGAAAATTCTTCTTAAGACCAAGAACTATAAGCACATTTTTCAGTGTGAGAGAAGTATTAGAAACTTTAAAATCACCAACACTAGAGATTTTAGGGTCAGCACCATTACCAACCAATACTGAATTTGTTACAAAATAGGACTTAATACCTTGTACATTAGTGGTAGTGAGTGTCATGTGATGGTTTGCTCCTATATCCAGATACCAAGTGTTCTTTTTCAGCCTCTTCATCAGTGGCACAACATCAGCTTTGTGGTTAGGTCCACCAACAACGGAAGCAGGTGATACAGTGTCCATTGCTACGTTCATTTCAAGTAGAAGTACGACCACCACCATGTGAATAATTTTGCAGGTTCCTTCCACTAGAAGACCGACTATGGGAATGACCACACCCTCGGTTGGATCTGAATTTCTGTGACAAAGATTGATGAGTAGTGGAGCCACATCCACAAGTGCCTCAGGCTCTTTGAGGCTTAGTATGAGAACCACTATAGTTGTATAGAGTGAAATAATAGAAGATGTTTCACGAGCAAAGAGAAGACGCATATCAAAATCTTGAAGCTTTTTTATAACACTTTGGAATGGGGATAAACAATCTCTAGCATTGATAGCAACTACAATTGGATCAAAAGATGAGCCCAAACCTCTGAGAATGCAAATGATGAAGTTGTCATCATCAATAGGCTTGCCAGCACCACAAAGAGAGAGGGCCAAGGACTTGGCTTTGTATAGATAGCCCTCTAAAGAGGTGGAGCTTTTTGTGAGTAACTGAAGTTCACTCTTCATCTGCTATACTCGATCATGAGTATGACATCCATACAAATTCTCCAAGACTTCCCAAGCATAGTGAGAAGTTTCACAATTGATGACCTGTGAAAGATGTGCATCGCATAAGGAACTATTGAGTCATCCGAGAATCAGTTGATCAAGGCGTAGCCACCGTGCTGTTGCTGGATTTGGAACTATAATACCATCATTATCAAGAATAATGGGAGGCGAACATGAGATTTCTTTTGTGACAACCAAGAAGACCATAGCCAAGAAGTACGAGAACTACTTGGCCTTCCATAATAAGTAGTTGGTTGAGGTGAGTTTAAGAAAGATATTAGGAAGATTGGTTTTGGTTGAGAAAAGATCAAGGGAAGCAAGCTCTTCCATAGGTGGGACTGAAGAGGTAGAAGATGAAGACCTGATTGCAACCTCTGTTGTGGCTCTTGATACCATATTAGGAAAAAATAGCCGCTTGCTAATTGCATGGCATTTCATATTGATTTATATGAAATTTGTAGATGTTACAAGTTAAAGTTTATAGTTATATTACCAATTGTCCAACTGCTATACATGGAAACAAAGGAAATATCTACGAGTGCTAACAACTATATTATATACTAGAAAACTTCTTCTCATCAGCCACTATTCACTATCCGACACCCAACACCCTATGAAAAATAACCCTACACTCTATGAAAAATACTCCTACATTCTATGAAAAACACCCCCACACCCTATGAAAAAAAAAAGGTATAGGTGGGAGGTGTGAAAGTGAATAGTGGCTGATGAGTATAACTCCTCTATATACAAAGTGCTAGAATTATGCAGAGGAGATTTTGGCATGCAATGCTAGAATTATGCTGAGGAGATCTCAGTGTAAATGGTGTTGTCTCTTCAATCACGAGCAACTCGTAGAAGCACAAGGAGGCAAAAAGGGAGGATCAGAAAACAAAACAAAAAGGTAAATGCAAACAAAAGCAAAAAGGGTACATGAAGAAAAAACCATACATGTGCCTGAAATTCTTGGAATACTCTCTTTAAGGAAACCCTAATCCTAGTTTGATAGTTCGGAGGCAATCATCATTTGATGGAGACATTGTTGAGCAAAGGAGATTTCGATGCACAGCTCTAGCTCTATAGACTTTTTGGTACACTGAGTCATAAACATCAAAATGATTCGACTTTGTGCACAGCTTCTTGAATACACAATATTGTACCAAAACATATAATGAAATCAACGAAGGTCTAATTGTGGTGGTCTGGCAACAGCTGGTGGAAAGACGAAATTACTCGGGCACTAGATGAGGAAAGGGAAGAAACCAGATGAGTCCCTTTCATTCAAGTGAATTTTGTTTTTGGTAGGAATCCTGTATTGATCCACATCTCTCTAAGATGTAAACTGCTTACGTGGGCTTCTTCTATTGGGAGGTGTTAAGTGGCATTTCACACCAGGTCTGTTCCAAAGAGGAACTGATAGTAATAATCTTTTACAACTCAAGCCAATTTCGTTGGTATAGATCATTAAGTTCCTCTTAAGCAGAGGATATTTTAAGCCCTTATGATTTGCAAATATAACATACAACATTTCTCCATAGAAATAATATATCCAAATCTTGAATGTGAAAATCATTGTCGTCGGTTTTAAATCATTAACGGGAAATTCTTTTCATATTCCTTTCATTCTTCATAAGAACACATCCTAATCCCATTTTAAACATATCACTATACATTATAAATCCCCTTTTCTTGTTTTGAGTTGAATGGCTATCTGGGAAAAACCTTCTACAAGCTTTCGATAAAATTGACCAAGATTGAGAAAATGCTTTAGTCCTCGTATACAAGTCAGCCGTAGCTAGTTGACTGTGATTTCAACTTTACTAGGGTCAACTGAAATCCCTTCTTTGATGCCTATTTACCCTAGAAAGATATCATTTTCAAGAAAAATTCGCATTTCAACAACTTTACATAAAAACTTATTTTCCTTCAAGTGCTTAAAATTATTTTGAGATAATTCTCATGATCCTCACTATTTTTGAAGAAATAAGAATACTATCATGAGAATACCATCACAAATTGATTCAAAAAGTTCTTTTAGTACCTAATTCATCAAGTCCATAGGAGTTGCAGGAGCATTTTTCAGTCTAAAAGGCATAACCTTGAACTCGTAGTGTTAATAACGAGTTCAAAAAGTAGACTTGGGTAATTCATTTCCTCATGTCCTTACTAATGATATTATTATCTTTAATCAATGTTTGAAATGCCATTGCTCCTTGCAACTTGCCAAATAAATATTTTATTTGCAATAAGTATCAATGCTTAATAGTCACCACATTTAACTCTCTGTAGTCTATACACATTTTTATTACTCCATGAAGAATTTCTGAAAATGCATCATATGACTTTCCTATGGGAGCAAGGTATATTTATAGAGATAATTATAGAATGTTTGTTACATCAGTTACTCCAGATCAAATTCAAACAAATGCTATCTATTTTTATCTTTATCTCTTTGCTTTGAATTGATTACATGATCACTTTGAGTTTGAACTGGAGGTGCATTATCTTCTAGAGATGTTGACTGAGTCTTGAGTTGATCACTTTGACTGCAATTGCATTATTTTCTAGAGATGCTGATTGAGTCTTGGGTTGATCAATTTATGTCTCAATATACTCCTGCAAGCTGAAGAGGATCTCGCGAGCGTTAAGGTTGTCACGTGATAATGAGAAGCGAGCAAAAGCTAGAGGCTTGGTGAGTGCATCAACCACTTGATCTTTGGAAGATAAGAAACAAACATTAAGATCTTTGGAAGAAATCTGGTCCCTGACAAAGTGATAATCAATAAATATATGTTTGGTGCATGAGTGGAAGACAGGATCTGTCATTAGATAAGTAGTAATCACACCAAATTGGTGGTTGAAAGAGGATAATACCTAGTTTGGATAGTAGCAATTTGACCCAAGTGATCTCAGCAGTTGTGTTGGCAATGTCTCGTTATTCAGTCTCTGTGCTGGACCTACAGACAATCTTCTACTTGGTGAACTCCACGAGATGATATTAGATCTGAAGAAGATGTAGTAGCCGGTTGTTGATTAGCGATCATTTGGACATCCAGCCTAATTGGAGTCTGAGAAGGCTTGAAGAGTTGCAGAAGTGGTTTAACAAAACAAGAGACCATGGTGAGCAGTTTGTTGAAGATACTGTAGAATTCGTTTTACAACACTCCAATGATCCGTGGTTGGCCTATGCATGAAATGACAAACTTTATGATTGACTAGGCAATATCTAGTCAAGTGAAGCTGTGATATTGAAAGGAGCTAGCGATGCTCCTGTAGAGTGTAGAATCTAAAAAAGAAGCTCCATGATTCTAAGATAGTGTTGTGGTCGAAACCATGGGAGAGGAGACACCCTTAGCTTGAAGCTTGTTGGAGTGATGTACCATTGTTGGGTTAAGATGAGGCTAGAGTCAATAAAGCGAGCTTCAACACCAAGGAAACAATATAATGGCCTAGGTCCTTGAAAGCAAAAGTTGTCTGGAGAGTGTTGATAAGTTGGGCTATAAGTGTTTGACTTGGGCTTGTGATCAAAATATCATCTACATAAATAAAAATGTAGACAAGATATGGGCTACGTTTGTAGATAAATAAGGAAGTGTTTTAGTTGGAGCCTTGAAAATGCAATTCAATTAATTTGGAGATCAGACTTGAAAACCAAGCATGTGGTGATTATTTAAGCCCATAGAGTGACTTTTTCAAGTGACAAATGTGGTCTGGGAATGAATGATGCTTGAAACCCAATGGTTGAGTCATAAACATCAAGTTGTTGAATGAACCAATGTATTGCTATACATGTTTTAGTAAACTGTTAATTTTTAGTTTAACTTAGTAAGATTTGTAAAAATCTCACTGCGGTAGTCCTAACTACCATTCCCAGGAATGGTAGAAGTTGTGCCAAGTCATCATGAGTAGGAGTCATCCACATGTTCGGAGCATGATTTGTAAGAAACTCTAGAGCTGTTAATACAGTTTTTAGACATTATCCTACTATTAATAGCAAATATGCGTGAACAGCTTGAATACTAAGTATGTTATGTGAATACAATGAGAAGTACGTGATGTTTGGAGTTAAGGAGTGTGCTACTCCAAAACATCAGGATATTTGTGGTCTATATATATGGTATTGGCCTGCTATCGGTACCCTTTACTAAATGTTTATGAATACATGTTTTGGATTTGAGTTTGTTCTAGTACAAATTTTATAAGATGAATGAATTATTTTGTTGTGATTATTCCATACTACTATAAGCATATCAAGTACATTGCATCTTAACTGTCATGTACGCGGATATGTAACCTTGCGATGTCTCGACGCTTCAGTCTCTGTTAAATCCTAGGCGGGGGTTGGAGGCGTCACATAGTAATCAAGAAAAATACCATCACAATATTTTGTGATTTTTATACCCAAGATAAAATTAGCCTCACTAAAATATTTCATATAAAAATGGTTACTCAACATGTTTTCTGTTTCAGTTATAACATGAAACTTAGAACCAAATATCAATAATCATTCACATATAGGCTAATAATGACATTAAAATTATCCCAAGAATTATAATAAATACATTGATCACATTCATTTGGTTTATAATCATTCTCAATTATGCAAGAGTCTAGTTTCTCATGCCACTGTTTAAGAGTCTGTTTTAAGACATATAGGAATTTTGTCAACTTACATACTTTGCTTTCTTGGCCAGGGCTTTACAAAGACTTTGGGTTGATACACATAAATTTCTTCATCGAGGTCCCCATTTAAAAAAGTTGTTTTTATCATCCATTTGATGGTTTTTTAAATTATATATTGCTACAATAGCAATCAATAATCTAATGGATGTTATTCCAGTTACTACAAAAAAGAAGTGTAAAAAAAATCAAGGTCAACTTTTTGTTTAAAAAATTTTGCGACAAGCTTAGCCTTGAATTCTTCAACTGTTCCAATGGTCTAATTTTTTTTTTTTTTCTAAAGACCCATTTACACCCTATAGTTTTGTAACTTGAAGGTAATTCAATCTCATTATTCATAACCTCTTTCCAAAACACGAAATTAGGTAATTCTAAAACTTCTTGTAAAGAATTTGAATTTTCCTTAATATTATTTATTACTATATATAAAGTTGAGCCATATAATTCTAATGTGGCATTCTACCCATAAAAGTAGGTATTCTATCCATTAAATTTGAACTGTTATGTTTATGAAGTGGTAAACCTTTTAAAAATAATGTTTCATTATGAATTATTATAATTTTTAAGTTTCATTTCTTTTCTTACATATAAAGATATAAACTGATTCTAAACTTCATCCAAAAGTACTAATTCAACATTTATATTGTTTTATATTTTAAGGATGTGACATTCTACCCATAAAAGTAAGCATTCTACTCATTAAACTTGAAGTGTTATGTTTATGGAGAGGTAATTCTTTTAAAATCAATGTTTCAATATGAATTGTTGTAATTTTTAAGTTTCATTTATTTTTTAACATATAAAGATATAAACCGATTCAAGTCTCCACCCAAAGGTACTATTTCAACTTTTATATTGTTTCGTCAAATAAACCGTCCTATAAACCATTTCAAATTTTTCTACTATAAAACTCGATTTCTCTCTAAGTCTCTCTCCTTCATACACAACATACACAATAATCCGTACATTGCGCAGGTTGTAGGCTCGCAAATATAATAGTCGGAACCAAAATTCTCATTTCAAGCTCTCTTACTCCTTATTTCAAATTTTTATGCATTTTGTTGAGAGTAGAAAAACTAGTTTTAGAAAAATTATTTTGTCTAGATTTTTTACCCCCCATTATTTTTGGATTAAAAATGAAGTTTTTCTTGATGAAAAACCACATCGCTAAATCAAAAATCACATTATTTTCAATATAAAAGATTTATAAGTTGTGCTATTTTTTACATATCCAATAAAAAAACTAGTAGTATTTCTAACACCAAATTGGGCCTTTAGGATTTGTTAGCCTTGCAAATATCAAACCACCCCAAATTTTAAAATATCTCAAATTTGGCATACCCTCTCCAAAATTTAAAAGGTATAGTTTTCAAATTTTTATAAGGTGCCCTATTTAAAATATAACAAACAATCAAAATTGCTTCAACCCTAAAACTTGATGAAGTGCCTGAATCAATAAGCATGTCATTCGTCGACTCAATCAACGTTATACTGTCAGATGCAGTTAAGTGTGGTGTAGTAGTTTCATGGGTAATTCCCAATGATTGAAAAAATGAATTGAACTCATTTGAATTATACTCTCAGCCTCTCACTTGTAAATCTTTTAATCTTTCTCGCAAATTGATTTTCAACTTCATGGAGGAACTCTTTGAATCTTTTGAAAGCCTAACTTTATTTTTTAATAAATAAATGTTAGTATAGTTTGAAGAATCATCAATAAAAGTGATAAAATAACTATTTCCTTCACGAGCTAATATTCCTTCAAATTTACAAAGATTGATGTGAACTAAATCTAACAATTTAGCCTTTTTTTTCAACACTTTATGAGGCCATTTTGTAATTTTTGCTTGACTACAAACTTCACATTTTTTAAAATATTTTGTTAGTTTTGGAAATTGATCCTAAACTACTCATGATTACAACATATCTAGTATTAATATGACATAAATGTGGATGTAAAAAATTTAAAGAAGAAAGCATATACATAGAAACATTAGATGCTTTATTCTCAACGTTCAATTTAAACATTCCATCTTAATCATAGTCCTTACTCACGAGAATCTCCTTTTTTGTAATTATATATTGATCAGATTCCATAGTTTGCTGGAAGCTAACCTTGTTGAGTAAAAAAGTTGACGTCAAATTTTTCCTCATAGGCGCTATATAGTGCACATCTTTGAACGTCAATATATGTCTAGAGATAAATTTTAGCTCGACTTCACCACACCCAAGAACCTTGGTTTTACTTCTTCAAAGGGAGTATAGTTTTTGAATCAATCTTTATCATAGCTGACATGTCTATTGGCACTAGAATCTGCCCACCACCTTTCAACAAATGAAATCATGTTAAATTGCTACAACCAACTTATCAATTACATTAATTTGAGTATTTTCTAGCTTCCGAAACTTGCAAATTTGAGAAAAGTGTCCACTTTTACTACAAACAAAAATAAGCTTGTTATTGTTTTTTATCTCTTATTAAAGACCCAAGCCCATTCCTTTTACTCTTTTTATTGTGAGCTTGGCCCATGTAGAACCGAAGTTGTGAAACAAAGACGCCCAAATCTCTTGTACAACGTCGTCTAGGGACTGAGAGATTATACACCCTAGCCTTTTCTTCTTCCTTCTTTCTCCCCCTCCTCCTCTTCACTCGCACACCATTACTCCCTTGAGCCCCCATCGCTCTCCCTTTGCAACTGTGACGCAATGTCACTACCCACGCTCACCATGAGCTCGTCGCAATGCATCCACCTTTGCCAATTCTTTGCTACTGCCTGCCATTGCCAATCTCTAACCACCATGGCCAACAACCATTGTAGGTTGCAACCCATGGAAACCTCTCTCTCTCTCTCTCTCTCTCTCTCTCTCTCTCTCTCTCTCTCTTACCTTCTCCATGGCAGAAGACCATCTTCGGTCTCTCCAGTTGTAGCATGTGCGCTATGCATGTCCGTGGCCCCTCCGTGAGCTGAATCACTACCCGAGGAAGCCTAGCCCAGCCACCCAAAAGGGAAGCATAGTAGTTCTCCCTCGCCCAAATCCGCTGGTGTCGACACCTCCTTCACATCCTCAACCTCTCCGCTCCCTCTCGATCTCTACCTCTACACTGAGGTCTAGCTTTCTCTCCCTCTTAGATACCCTTTTTCTTCCACTTGCAAATTCTCTCCTAGGGTTTGGACTGCGGCTGTGATCCACCACAAAAAGGCACACCAAAAGTTGCCCGACCACCCTTTCTTCTATTCCCCTCTTCCCGACCTCCTCCTCCCTTGGTTCCCCCCCAACCTGTGGGCTAAAACCCAATTTTGGTTTCTGCTCCGCCATACACCACCACCCTCTGCCGCGGAAATCCTTGCCTCCACCCTCTGTCACGTCAAATTTGCCATCCTTTAATTTTTCTTCCTAGTCATTGATCCCAGTTAATCTGTCCAAATCTGCCCCTGTCACCATGCACCACGTTTATCACCGACATGCTACGCCCCTCCTGGCACCACTACACAACTTGTGCATGTGCACACTCACAATTTCCTCTTGATTCGAGAGGGAGACTTTAAGTAAGCGTGTTTGATCATCTAGAACTGCCTGTCCGCGTTGTAAGTAAAACCCTAGACTGGCCCTTGGAATACTGGCATTGGAAAGCTGTGTTTTATTATAATCTGATTGTGAATGGAAAAGTGGCTAGAGGCCCTGTGGGGCGTTGGGATGAAATTGTAGTTGGTAATAGATTGTTGGCTAAGGGTAGGTGAAGCATTGGGAAATTGTGTGTAGTTGTGAAAATGTAAAATTTGTGTTGTTATACTGTGTTTGTTGCCGTACTTTGCTATGTCATGTCATCCAATAATTGCTTGTTACATAATTGCATGTCATTAAATTGTATTGTGATGCCCCTAACCTCCCCTTGAGATGTAATAGAGACTTAGAGTATTAGGACATGCAACACAAGGTTACATACCTCCATTCGTGACAGTTAATATATAATGCATTCTAGAAATGCAACTAGCAGTACGCAATAATTGCAACAAAAAGTAAGGGTGAAAATGAACTTATGCCAGAATAACTAAAATCATCCCAATAATATTGATTAAACCATATGTTTCAAATCATCTGATAATTTAATCTTACTACAAAATACAAAGTTTCCAAAAAAATCTATACCAGCTGCTTCATGCGCTTTATGGAAAGAAAGGTCAGGCCTAGAAATATCAAAATAAGATCAAGTCTCTTGTCGATGTCTACTTCCTCCTCAATCCTCTTGATCCACTAGTTCATTGGGTTCATCTGCATCTCTAACTTCTATCATTTCGAATGAAATGATAGTGGGTCCACAAAAAGTGAGATTTACTTAAAATCTCAGTAAGTTAGGCAACTAACGTGCACAAAGATAGATTATACATGAAGAATGATATACACGAAATGCAAAATACTGTATTTGTCTCCCATTCAAAGTTTTCAAGAAAATAGACTTTTGATGTACAATTTCTTACAGAAAACATAATTTCACTTCCGTCGTTAAAAAGTTAGTCTATCATCAAGAATTACATAAAATCAGGGAATTAACGTAACATATGGTATCATCACAGTTCTCAATATGCACTGTAAGTACCTTCCAGTGATTGTAGTACAACCTACGTTGAAACTACGTTGTCTATAAACTCGTTCTCAAAGCATTGGTAATATAACGTAACATAACATTGTAAAAATCATAACATGTACATCCAACAACATTAGGTGCCGTACCGTATAACTTCGCTCTAGCGTTTTTTAAAAAGATTCGAAGCGTGTTGACTATTTTTCATTAATCCAGAGATTACCACTCCATATTTAATCAATACAGAGTGGACATAGGAGTTCTACCAGGATACTTCTCCATCCTAACTTTTGGGGTAGTGATAAAATAATTTTTCATGCAATACTTTTTAAAAATGATTTTTCATGATATGCATGTATGTGACACATTTAAAAAATGATAGTCGTATGCAAAATGGAACATATTTCATGCTCAAAATGAACATATTTATCAATAAATCATAAATAATCATCAAAGTGTAAGTTGGAAGCTAACTTACAGACTGTTGAAGTAGAATGAGGTAGTGGTTGTGATAAAAATTGCACTAAGTTAGAATCTATATTATCTTAAAGAAAAATAAAATCTTCTAGATAATTTATTGTTACAAAAATACCCCTAACTTCCAAATACTGCTACTAATGCAAATGCTCTCCAAACTTAACCAGAATCCATAGTCCTCATATTTTGCACGTTCTAAGATCGTCTATGCCTTAAAATAAAAAGGATCTTAGCCTATTCATCTTCAATTCGTAGCATGATGCCAATATGAAATTTTGACTATTGATCCTCATGATGCATGCATGAAGAATTCTTCCAATAAAAAGATGATCACTATAAATCCTTAGAGTTAATTAAAAGTTGTCTCATCGAACTTTTAAAATTTTCCAATCCCTCATTCCGTCTACCAGTAACGTTAAATCTAACTTAAATTTACTGCAAAGATGTAATTTTATACCTAAGTTGCAAGCAAGAATGAATAATCTATATACACAATGAAATTATTTGATATTCATTAATCATATATAAATTAATAAAAAAAAATTATTTAATGATTAATGATTTATTATTAATTGATAGCGTATATTATTTTATATTTTATATGATCAATGATAATAAATTAGATGAAAACTACATCTTTGCGGTAAATGTTATGCACATGAATTTCACGTGCAATGAATTTTTGTTAGATTTAATGCTGCTGGTAGACGGAATGGGGGATTGGGAAGTTTTGAAAGTTCGAGGGTCCACTTTGATGTAATTAGTAGTTTCGGAGGCACATTTTGAATTGAGAGAAAATTCGAGGAGGCAAAGTGTAATTAACCCAAATCCTTAATGACGAAATAAAATCTTAACCTTAAGCAAGTTCATCCCAACACTTAGTCATGCCTAATAAAATCCTTACATTCTAACTAAACCACAAGTGATGCATGATATGACCTTTCTTTCAATGACATGCTAGAATTAAATCATGCATTCTTCTTGTCCCAATCAGAAGGTTTTTTATATGATCATATTTCAAGCTTAAGTAAAACAAGTTAATTTCCTCAAATAAAGCATAATTAAAAGTCAAACCATACATGCTTTGACGATCAACATAAGATAAAAATTAAAACCAATTATGACATGTTTCTAACCTCAAACTAAACCTTCAGAAATTATTCTAAGACATACTTGAATCATATCATAAATTATCAAGGCATGCCATAACTAATATCTTCACAAAAAATAATTTAAACACAAAACATATCCACCAATATTTCGACTTCTGGCTAAATATAGTATCTCATGCTATATTCACCCAAGATTAATACTAACACTCAAAGACGTAACTTAAAACATAAACTAAGGTCTAGAGAGAAAAACTTACAATGATTTCATGGCCCTCCCAAGGTTCCCACTCAAACTCACAAACTCAAGAACTCACTTAGAACACTTAAAAGAGCAATGGAAGAGAGCTCTCAAGAACACTCAAGGAAGCCTTGAGAAATGAAGTGAGGAAGAAGCGAAGGGGAGATGAGTTTATATAGGGCTCAAAGGGGTGGAAGGGTGTGATGAACAAAACTTTCTAGGATTTTGTGTATTCTTTATTTTTATCATAAGCCCATGAAAGTTTCGACCTTTATAAGAAATTAGGGTTTTGAAGCCCAATGGAGCTCAGGCTCACACCCAACTAAAGATCATGCATGTCATTTGTCATCCAATAGAGTTATGTCAAGGACTTGACGAATCTATATAGAAATAAGGAAAGAGATGTGAGAAGGGTCAAGGGTTTGGTTTACACACCTACCATAGGAGATCAACCTTTTTTCTTGCCATGTATCACGCATGCATGGAGGTTTTTCTTGTAGGAATAAGCTTTGTGACACTTGTCACTATGGGAAAGACATTCTATAAGGGAATGATTAGGCTATGGAAAAGTGGAGCCTAGGGAAGGCCAAGAGGCCATGCAACAATAGAGAAAGGAGATTTGCTTTTTGCCTCGTGTCATACATGCAAAAAGTAGGTAAAGAGTTTATCTTGGGAAAGGAAAAAATCAAGCTTTAGAAGAAAGGCCTACACGCTTAGGGTTTTTAGAAGAAAAAATATTGTGTAAGACACCTTGAGGTGGATGGCCAAGGCAAAGGTTTTTGTGTAAAATTGGATCAATCACATGCTTGTCCAAAAGTGAGGTGAAAAGAAGATATACTTGGGGAGAAGAAAGAGGGTTTCGGCAACCCATGCACGCACACACAGTCACACTCCTCACATGTCACTTGGCACTCATGCACACATGAAATGAATGGCAAAAGAGGAAGGAGGCTTCGGTTTGAGGATGGAGGCTCCACTTGTCCAAAAAGGAAATTTCATTATGTTTCCAACACAATCAAATGATGAGATAGGGAAGAAGTCTTAGGAGGAGACACCACTTGGCATCCATGCAAAGAAGATTTGGCTTGTGTAGGAAGTTTTTGGGACTATAAAAGGGAGAAGAGACGAAAACCCTCGGACTTTTGTGCATTGCTCTTGAAGTATGCAACCATTACTTTCTCTTCAACTTTCTATTACTTTCTCACCATCCAAACATCATTTGGAGAGTAAGCAAAGCTAGAAGATATTTCCAAAGGGATAGTCTAGAAGGTATGAAGCCAACATTTCCCTTACTTCATACACGCACACAAGGTTTTAAGGAGGATGAAGTTTCAGTTTTAGCAAGTTCATCTAGAACTCATGCTCACACATATACACACACTTGAGCTAGAGGAGTTAGATCATATTTTGAGAGGTTTATCCATTTAAAACTTCATTTTTATGCACATGGTTAGATTATGGTTTTTCTTCGAGAAAGATAGAAGTAACAAGTATGATGTTTTTTAGGTTAAAGGCTACTATTCTAGTGTCACTACAAGCTAGGGTATTGTTGTAGTTAAGTTTTAGAAAGGAGGGTCCGAATGTTGGAGTCTTTTTCTTGAAAAAGGATGTGAAGAGCACAACACTTAATCACACGGGTTAGGGTTTTTCTTGAGTGATGAACCTAATAAGTACTATATGAATTTTCAACTTGTTTGCTATATATATATTGCTAGATTTTTGTCAGTACACTTCTGACTTGTACTTGGATATTTTATGTATGTCTTGTGAACTTGTTGGTTGCTTAGTTTATATGATTATTCATGATATTGACGTTTCTTCTATATGATATTATCTCTTCTTAACATGATTATCTAATGTATAAATAGAATGGCTTATGTAATGTATTCGTGTTATGAAAATGGAATAGGAAGTCATCTAGGGTTCGGATTGCACAATATGTATTTGTATGTGAATGATTGTTACTTGACCGAATCTTGTATAGGACTATTCAAGAAAATATTTGTCTATGACCACTAGAATGTTTTGGCCACCCATGAATGTTCTTTGTTAAAGTTTTTGTTTAACACATTAGAAGATTCTAAGTTCATCAAATCTTAATTGGAATGTTTGTTTTCAAACTTAAAGGTCTCAACTTTGCCATAAATGAAGTATGATCTTTTTGTGGTGGAAGTTTAATGAGCTAATAATCATTATTGGATATGCTAGGATTTGCATGTTTCGGTCTCTATATGATAATTATTGAATGTTTGCGTCTTGGTAAATGTTCAATGCCTTAGCACTTTTATATAAGAACATGTTCGCATGCTCTAATATTTTCAAGCCGTAATGTGAAATATATTAGAATTGCATGTTTGAATGTCATATGATCATGATGAAGCACTCGGCGTTGCATGTGTCACATGCATTTGGATAGTGAAAATCTTTTGAAAGAAAAGAGTCTTTTTAAAAGTTTTTATTATGACCCTAAGGGCTAAGCGGAAAAATGTCATAGTGGAACTCCTTTGTCCACTCAGGAGTGTTTAAAATGGAGTGGTAACTCCTGCGTAAACAAAATATGATCAACAGATCTCGAATGGTTCCTACAAGAAAATGATACCGGAGCGGGATAGCAACTAAAGCTAGTGGGTGCACTACAGTAAAGGCGAAGTAAGCTATTGTAATATGGAAGTTTAAAGTAAGACGTAGTCACCTTAGTCAAAGTGGCTAATGGTCAATGCGGTAACTAGCAGGGAACACACTGTGCATAGGAGATATATGAGGTATCCATTCATAAGTTAAGAAAGGCCTCGAACTTAAAGCTATGTTATATGATCAAGAACCAAGCTCACAAGTATGTTTAGTGAACAAGAATGAAATGAAGAAAGAATGTTTATGAAAGAAAAGGGTATGAACATCATGTTTTACACGATGTCTTTTTGAAAGGTTAAATGCATAAGTAAAGTCTCATGTCCATGCATACATTGTTAAATTTGCTTCCATATAGTTACGATATCTGTTACATTGTATTTTTTCACTACCATTCCCCTATTCGAAATGGTAGAAGGTGTGATAGGTTTAATAAATGCAAATGACGAAGAACAAGAGGACAACACCTCTAGAGAGGATTGTGCTTAAAATGGTCATAAACTCGTCTAAGCCTTCCATTCTGGATCATCTCGAGTCAATTAACCAAACAATCACTAAAATACTTCAAGACATAGAAAATTTTAAGAGATGCCATAATCGGGACAAGGACAGGGTTTTAGAGAAACGAGTGAAGCCTGAATCTCACTGAAGATAAAGATCAATATGATGGGACCACTTTTGAGAAATGACTTTTTTGTTAGCTTGGATGTTTTGGTCCCTTGTTTTGGGATTCTTTTTTGTAAAACGTAAATAATTTTGATGACTCTTATGGAGTATGAATTTGGGATTTTATATTTTTTGGTACAATAACTATTGTTCTATTATTTTACTTAAGTTGACTTTTCGCTGCGAAATACTGTATACTGCTAGTATCATTAGGTGCATTGTATCTTATCTGTCATGTAAGTGGGGTAGGTAATCGTGTGTTACATAGCCCGACGTTTTAGCTTCCACCAAAACCCAAGCGGAGGCTAGGGGCGCCACAAATGGTGCGGCAATGGCGGCCTCCCATTAGGGGGGTTTGGAAGGTTAGTGATGATGCGCCTAGATCCTCCTTGCCATGGGGTGTGATTGGTTGTTCTCCATCATGATGCATCTTTGTAGGTTGATTCAACTAGGGAAGAGGGAGAGTTGTCATGTGGAAGTGGAGAAAGGGTGGTGAAATAAATGCATGGCATGAAGGCATTCTTTAATGCCGCTAAGTAGGGTGTTTTCCCAAGGCCAACTGTTTTTGTCTAATTCACTTGAACTCTTCTCTATGGTTGTTATGCCTAGCTGAAAAGCACTCTTAACTACCCTACATAGGCGGTTTACGGTAGAGAATTGGTTGTCAAGTGATGATGAAATTGCAGCCCAATGAATAAGGTGATTTAATGGTGGTTGTAGAGATACTTAAAGGTGCATTCGAATTAGGTTAAAATTATTCATGATAATTGGAGGGGCTTTTGATGAATGGAAGTAGAAAGGGTGGCATGGATTGGTGCTTCTTCCATGGCAAAAATTGTAACAATAAAAAAAAATGCCATTCGGTTGCCTAATATTGGACGCACTAGGTTTAGGGTTTCAACTAGGGTTCTTGAAATCAATGTGACCAAACCTTGGTTGCATTTTAAGAAATGAAATGAGGTGCTTAAAAGACATAAATGCTTTTGAGAAAATGGCACAAAAAGGTTTGAGCTAGGGGCACATCAGTCCATTGCGCACAAGAGTACACTTGGGTGTTGATTGGTGTGAATTAGGGTTTGACATGTCATTACCCTAAATGACATGCATAAATGTTTATCTAAAATTCTAATATGATCTAAGAGTAATGAAAATGGATAACCAAACAAGAAAATTTTAGAACAAACGGATGAGGAATGATAAGAATAAAAATCAAGCTTAAAATATGGTTTCAAGATCACTAATCGTGTGGTGATTGATCAATGTTCTTAATCAAAATTCTAAACTTAATTTAATTCTTTTTAAATTTTTTAGGGTCGTGGACTACTCTAATGAGCTAGTCTTCTAAATTCTAGTATTGATCTAGATAAGTGTGATTTTTATGTGATTTTTATTATTCGTTTATTAATAAAAAGTGTCATTTCTCCTTCAATACAATTGATTTTATTTTATTTATATATATATATTTCTTTATTTTCTTGGATTTGAAGGAATGAGAAAATTTTAATAAACTAGAATTTTAGCTACCACATTCCCAATCCATCTCTTCACTTGAGACTTGTCAGTTAAGCTACCTTTAGGCCAATGGCACATGAGGAGTTATCTAGGAAATGAGCATTAGGAGATGAAGCATCAACTTAAGAAATGGAAGAGGGAGTGGACGGCTAGGGCATGGCACACGCCTATGCCATATGACACTCATGCAAAGCTTGTCTATTGGTAAAAGGAAGAGATATGGAGTTGTTTTACCTCTTTACCCTAATGTACAATGCACTTAATTGAGAATTGGAAGGGGCATAGATGGAAGAGGAGGATTTTGGCTAAAGAGAAGACTCACACGCCACCCAAGCCTTTTTGCCTTCCCAATGTAATCCAATGATGGGGAACAGGGTCATTTCAGCTAAAAAGAAGAAGGAAGAGGGAAATGTCTCTTGTCTTGCATGCAATGGGCTTCAAGTAACCAAGGAGGAATTGAGGAAAGTTCTATAAAAAGGGAAGAGAGCCCCACGCCCAAGACTTTTCTTCTGGGCAATTTTTGAGTTTTGCATGTATTCTCATCTTCTCCACATTCTTCTCACACCTTCACTTGAAGATTCTCATACTTTCTCTCACTTTCTTTCCAACCAAATAAGGTGATTTCTTTTTAAGAGAGGATTTCGCCACCATCAAGACTAGACAATGTAAGGATTGGTTTTCTCTTAGTCTCACATACACAAGTCATTTTCTCAACTCAAAATGAGATTCAAATCTCATAGGAATTCAAGAATGGTGAAACACACACACTTGTACCCCTTGTAATGGAAAGAAGGTTTTAGGGTTTTCAAGGAACCTTTGAAACCAAATGGTGGGGGATGTATATCCTCCATGTTTTTTATCACCATATGTGTATTCATCTTGTTTGAGTTTTGCCTTAATACATAAGTGACATGAAGGGGTTTTTGACCTAAAAATCCTAAAGGCCGAATGGTTTAAGATCAAGTGATGCCTTAGAAATCCTCACACACTCAAGAGCACGAAATAGGATTTTTCTAGACATTTTCTAATGAAAGTACATCAAGATTTACAACTTGCTAGTATTTTCTTACGTGAATTTTTGTAAGTATACACTCAACTTACTCTTGGTTAATACTTGTAAATATTTGTGTAAATCTTTTCATTGTTTTGTTTGCTTCGTTTACTATTTCTTGTTTGTTTGTTTGTTTGAATATGCTTATATGATCCTTGAAAATGAATATTACATGAATGGTATGATTCGGTTTTCAGATGCAAATGGCAAGAATCTCCTTAGCATATTTCAGTTCTAAGGAAAACTTTATTGTTAATTTGTGATGTTTGATGACTCGGCTATACCATGTCTTGAAAGTTTCGGATCTTGACCAAATATCATGATTTCATGTTTCATTTCGTTATGCCTTGATTTCTAAGCAAATATGTATGAAGAAGCATGATTAATTGATGATTTTTCATGTTTTTGCACCTACATGTTTAGACTAAGGCCCTTTTTCATAGTTCCATGTATGTATTTTGATATCTCATATAATTTATGTGATCATGCCATGAATTGAACATGTCATGCTTGGTTATTTCATGCACGGCATTTCATATATCATATGTCAAGTGTAAGTATACACTTCTTAAGTCTCATGTCACATGCATTTGGAAAAAAGTATTTTTGAAAAGTGTTTTTAAATAAAAGAGTTTAAAAGTTTTATCATGACCCCAAGTGCTAGTGTGGCGCCCCCAACTTCCATGTACGGACACACACGGAAATCGAGACACCCGAGATGATGACAACACGGTCACGCACCCCATCGACATGTGCTGAGTGTGTGCAATGCAACACGTGTACAATAAAATACGCAGCAGAAGGGTTAAGTCAAATAACTAAGTACCAAAATTTAATACAATATCAGAGTACTGAAAATCTACATGTCAACATAATACAATTTTGTTTACAAAATAACATCAAATCAAATAAAATACAATAAGCAAAAGCAGCAACAATCTTCAAATACACAATATAGCCAATATCCCTACTCTTCAGGCGGAGCCGCATCGTCGGGCTCAGCCTCATCAAAACCTGCATCAAAATCTACAGTCCCACAAAAATGGAACCGCAGGTAAGTAAAACCCAAAAAGCTCAAAGACAATAAATATATTAAAACAACTAACGCCAATGCATGCTCATGATGACCCAAGCGTAAAAACCCGAGAAAACACATTTCTCGAAAAACACAATTTTTCCACTCACGCCAAAAACACCATTTGGCATAAAACTAAAACCAGGAATAATTCCATTAATTCCAATTTTAACCGTATGCACCATGGCCTCCCCTAGGGACCATCCACATACTCTGGTTTCCCATCTTCACCCCACGGGTAACGACCGTGCAAGTGATACATGAGTGATGCCCAGTTCCGCGCCCGCCGCGTACATAACCAGGCATCCTCTAACCAGCCCGAGGAGTCACGGAGTTGGATCGAGAGCGCTACCATCCCGTCCAAGTCCCGAGCAAAAGCCCCAGGGGACGACACTCAGTATATTCCGCTCCCGAGTGTCCAGAGGAGCTCCACAGAGATAATATCCCATCTCAGCTTGGAGGTAATACACATACACCCGTAAAACCTTAAACACAGTTTCTCAAGTCACACACACACACACCCACGCATGCGTGCACAATGCTATGAAAGCAACAAATACCAACAACCAACAGTTATCAGTACAACCAGATAACCAATTCACAGTTTATAAAACAAGTTAGTGCAAAAATATATTAAAGTCTTAAAAGTCTTTTGGAGAAATACTTACAGCGCTTGGAAATAATTTTAGGAGGATCACAGAGGAACTAGAAGCACCAAATCAGCAATTCCACAATGTAAAAACACTGTGGTCGAATACACTGTAAACTCAAATTTACACGGAGTTAAACGAAGACTTGAAATTAATAGGGTATGGCCTAATGAGGTCGGTGAAGCTAATGGTATCGAAAGTTGGCCGTGGGTGGCGGCGGAAATGGGTGGTTTAAAGCCGAGAATTTCAAATCGGAAGTGGAGCTCGCACGGGCGGCTCCGGTGACGGATCGAGGCCGCGTTTGGGTGGAAAAGCTTGGTATTGAGCCGGTGAAGAATTGGTGAAGAAATGGTGGCCAATGGCGGAACGGCGAGGACAAGCCATAGGCTTCGCACGGCTCATGACGGCTAACGGCAACGTTAGGCGGCCGGATATTGGGTGGGTAAGGTCGCCGGCGCACGGGGGAGCCGATGGTGCCGATGGTGTCGTGCACGGCGGGCTGGAGGTGGAGCAGCGGCGGTGAGTCCGTTCGGACGTGAGAGAGAAGAGAGAGAGAGGTGGTCGGGCTGGGCTTGTTCGAACTAGAGAGAAGGAAGAAAAAGAAGAAAAAGAAAAGAAAAGGAAGAGAAAAATGAAAGAGGAAAAAGAAAAGATGGGGAAAAGAAATGAGGTCCAATCCTCACCACTTTCAAGTCACAACTGATCCTCAAAAACACTATTTTAAAAACAGCAAATTAAATAAATCAACTTAAACTTAAAACTAATTAAAATAAAATATTAAACTCCAGTAATAACATACTTTAAAATAAAGGCAATTAAATTGCATAACACTAATTAAAATTAATCAAACGTAGTGAAATGCTTTAAATAAAACAATAATAATTTTAAAACACATAAACAAACCAATTTAAATCAAAGATCAATTTAAATCCGAAATAATAATTAAGAAGAAGAAAGCCCAATAAAATAATTTTCACAACTTAAAATATTATAAAATAATATTCTAAAACTCTCAAAATTCTAAAACTAGAGAATCAATCATTAAATTAATTAAAATAATCCTTCATTAAAATACACTAAAATACGGGGTGTTACAGCTAGGATGAGAGATTGTCCTAGTGGAACTTCTCTATCTACTCTGGAGTGCTTAAGAATGGAATGGTAACCCCTAGATCGACAAAGTACCATCGATAAGCCTCGAATGGATTCTTTCAAAAAATGCCGGAGCGAGAAAGCGCCTAATGCTAGTGGGTGCATAAGGTATATAACCCGATAAAGTAAGGTCGAGTTAATATGAATCTCTATTTATGACGTATTCATCATGGTGCACAGACCGTTGATGGTGCGGTAACTAGCAGAAACATGCGGTGCAAAAGGGAACTGTGTTGTGTCCACCCTTTGAACAAAAATAAGAGCTCATGTGTTAATGATCACTTGATAAAAATCTCGTGATATGATAAGGATTACTCAATGCAAATCTTGTGACATGTTCTGATAAGACAGGTTTTGATTACGATCACATGAATAAGAAAATGAAGAAGTCTTTTCTTGAAAGTTAAAGTCTCTGTTATAAGTAGGGCTGTACAAGAAACCGAGAAACCGACCTACACCGACTCAGACCGGCCGCCGGAGTTTAGAACTGGCCGAAACCGGTGGAGAACCGGTCGGCGTGCGGCAGAAAATAAAGAAAACCGATATCGGCCGGTTCGGCGTCGGTTCGAACCTGGTTCAGACAGCTGAACCGGCCGATTACAGAAATTATATATATTTTTATATATTCTGTGATCAAAACGACGCCGTTCTACTTAAGTAGAACGACGTCATTTTAAACCTGAAAATGTGTTTTAATAACAAATGAAACGACGCCGTTTGTATTAAACCAAACGGCGTCGTTTTATTTATAACGTATTAAAAAAAAATTAAGTAGAACGACGCCGTTTGGTTTAAACCAAACGGCGTCGTTTCGAAATCAGGTCGTCTTCTTCCTCCTTCTTCTTCCCCGATCTCATTTCTCATCCTCTCTCTATCTCTCTCCTCTGCAACTCTCTCTCTCTCTCTACTCTCTCAAACCCAGCTCGCCGATGAACCGACCGTGAACCGCCAGAAAACTGCCGGTGTCGAGATGGCCGGTGTTTCTCCTCCCCATCGACCAGTTTTGGCCAGTTTTCTCCTCAGAAAATGGAGTATCGGTCGGCGTTGGTTTTGCCCAAAAAGCTGCGCCGATGAGGTCGGTTTTCACCCCTAGTTATAAGTCCTTTGAAAATGATTATGTGTCAAGTACATGTCTATGCATAGATTTCATGATATACCTCTTGTATGCTTGTGCTAACTATTGTATGTTGTTGATTACTTATTAAGATTTCTCGAAATCTCATTGTGGTAGTTTTCACTACCATTCTCCAACCGGAATGGTAGAAGTTGTTACAGGTATAGAAGATGACACCCATGACCAAGAGGAAGAGAACAACATCTCCTTCTCTGGAAGGATTGTGTCTAAGATGGTTACAAGTCGGTCTGAGCCCTCCATCATGGAGTGACTCGAGGTCATCAACCGAGAGATCTCCGAAATACTTGAATTCATTGCTAAATTTAGACAGCGTAACAATAGAGACAAAGATAGGACTATAGAGAAATGCATGAAGCCCGAGCCCTCTTAAAGAGAATGGGTACCTAAGCTATTTTGTGAAAGAAAAAAGGGAGAGAATTTATGGTTTAGATCTCAACTTTTGAGGAACAATGTTTTGAGGAGGTCCTGTATTTTAGGAGATTAAACTTTACTCTATGCTTTTGGGATGCTATATTTTTATGATACATGTTTATGGTTTTGGACAATGTTGGGATATTTTGCTAGTACGGTGCCATCTGCTTTGCAATCGCTTATCACGTTGCTTAGAATACTCGACTTTTATTATTTTTCCGCTTCTATGTTATTACATACTGCTAGTGTACTTTGGTGCATAGTGTATTATCTATCATGTACGAGGGGTGTGTAGCCTTGTGCTACACATTCCAATGTTTCAGTCACTGTCCAATCCCAAGCGGAGGCTGAGGGCGCCACATAAGTCGTACATGCTGGTAGTGCACCCAGTTTGTCTTCTTTATGTATGGATTCCACAACCCGCGGTCACGGATGGAATCAGAATCTACTTAGATTTGCTAACCCTAACTCATGGGGTCAACAGTGGGTATCGGCCTATGACAAATGAAACATAAGTTCATGTTTATGTTATTTATGTATGTATTTATGAGTATGCACATTTTTCAAGAAATCTTATGTTTATTATATTTACTTTATGATGTGTTGCTTATTGAGTATTTGACTCATTTTAATTTATTTTTATGTTTTTAAACCACCCAGGTGATGACATTTATGAGGATAAGACTGTAGGACATGACTTGACCCAGGGAGGCGAGGCAGAGACCTAGATAGTTTATGTCATGTTCAGTTTATGATTTAAGGTTTAAATAAATTCTTTTGATAATCACATGAGATTTTAGTTTTTATATATATATAAGTGCTTCTGCAGACTCTATTTTGGATTTTAAGTATTTAATAAAATTTATTTTATTTATGGAATCTTGCACATCTGGTGCATCATTAAAAGAAAAGTTTTTAGTCAAGTTTAGTAGCACACTAACTCCTCGAAAATTCTAAAAATGTCCTTATTGGAGACTGGGGTGTTACAACACTGCTTATGTCTGACAGGATAATATTTGTCTTAAAATTCCTTATGTGCTTGTTAAAAATATGACTGAGAAAGTCATATTATGAATTCCTTTTATTTCTTCTTTATACCCATTTCTTCCGTAAAATGACAGCATTACTTCCAACCCTTTTGGTCAGAAAGTAAAGTTTAAATTTGCTTTAAAATTTGATATTGATATTAATAAAAGTTTGAAATCTTTAATTTTTACTAAAACAAAATATTTGAATTTCCTACAACAGGAAATCAAATATAAAAAGATTGCTGAACAATTATTTGGTAAATTATTATAGGAAAAGTTAAGTGATTTTAACAAAAAAATTGATTGATGATATTTGTTCTGAACTTTCCAAAACTTTCTGGCATAGGAAGAAATATGTCGTTACTTTACCTTATATTAAAGCTTTTTCTGAGAAAAATATTCCCACCAAAGCTTGACTTATTCAAGTGAATAGTGAGACCTTAAAATTTTGTAAAACTAAAATACAAGATTTGCTTGTAAAGAATATTATTAGGTATAGTAAGTATCCTTGGAACAAAGTCTTAGAGTGGATTAGGTACCATATCCCAATAAAAATGATTTGATTCATAGGATTAGTAACGCAGTAGTATTCTCCAAGTTTGACCTGAAATCAGAATTCTGATAAATCCAAATTAGTGAGTTAGATAGAGATATAAGATTGTCTTTACTATCCCATTTGAACATTATGAGTGGAATGTAACTTTTAGACTAAAAAATACCCCTAGTGAGTTCCAAAATATTATGAATGATATTTTCAATTCATTCACCCATTTCACTACTGTTTACATTGATGATGTCCTTATTTACTCAAAGTCTATTGATGAACACTGGAACATTTGAATTTGTTTCTAGATAACATTAGACAAAATAGTCTTTTGTCTCTGTTAAGAAAATCAAATTGTTCCAAACCAAGATTAGATTCATTGGTTATGATATTTCTAAAAGTAAAATTCAACCTATTAGTCGTGCTATTGAATTTGCTGACAAATTCCCTAATGTCATTATTAATAAAACCCAATTATAGAGATTTCTTGATTTTCTCAACTATGTTGCAGAAATTTATAAGGTCATGAGAAAACAATGTCATTAACTCTTTGAACGACTACATTCCAACCCTTGTCCTTAGACTGAAATTTATACTAATCTTATTAAACAGATCAAGACACATGTTAAAACTCTTCCGTGTCTTGGTATTCCTACTTCTACTTCTTTTAAAATGACATCAGTTATGGTGGCATTCTGAAACAAACTATTTCACCAGATTCATCCGAACAAATTATTCGTTTATATTCCGGAATCTGGAATAATACACAGTTTAATTACAATACTAATAAGAAAGAAATTTCATCTATAGTACCATCTATCTCTAAATTTGAAAGTGACTTGTTAAATAAAAGATTCTTATTATGTATTGATTGTAAAAGTGCTAAATATGTTTTAGAAAAAGATGTTGAAGACATCGCTTCTAAGCATATTTTTGCTAGATGTCAAACTATTTTAAGTGTATTTGATTTTGATATTAAATATATTAAAGGGTCTCAAAATTCTATCCCTGATTTTCTTATTCGTGAATTCCTGCAATAACCGTGAGCAAGATAAAAGACAAGGAGAAGAAGATTGCCACTCCTCCCCCAATTCTTGACATAAAACTCATTAAAAATGAGCTTGCTACTCTCATTGATATTGCTAATAGGTTTACTACTCTTGGTAGTATCCCTACTGTTAAACTTGCTTCATTTTCTACTGTTCTTAGTAGACCCTATGATCCATATGCTAAACCCATTACCTCCACCCAATACTTTCCTACTTCAAAAACCGATTATATCAAAAAGCTTTTTGCCTAGAATTTGTTTTACGTAGAACTAAATAGGTCTATATATACAGATCCTTTTAAGATTGCTTCCAGCTATTTTCCCTTGGTTTTCACTAGATTCCCAAGAATCCTGCAAAAAAAACTTGCAATACTACTCTTCTAGACCCCAGACAAACATAATTCCTTATTATTAAACTCATTTATGATAAGATTGACAAAACCAAATTAATCTATCACAGTGCCTACATCTTGAATATTGTTACTGAAGAAAAATGGGGAACCCATCCCTATATTTCAAAATAATATCCCATTCTGATATTGTTTACTATTACTTTGATTACATCGATACCTGGTTCAAATTTATGCTGTTCCAGACCCCAGAGATGACACATTTTTGGTTTCTTAATTTTGACAAGAAATTCAAGACTGATTTCCCTATTTGGTTCTTGATATGGTGGTACCAATTTGGCCTTATTCCTGAAGCATTTTCTAAAACCATTCAAAAGGCCATTAAGTGTTTTGCCATTGCTTTCAAAATGGATCGTTATAATCAGAAATTCACTTACTTCCTCCATTTTGCAAGAAATACAAGATTCCTTGGATATTAAAATGGAGTTTTGAACATAATGGAGATATATTGGTCCGTTATTGGTTCGTCCAATGGTGGGACAGATATCCCCAGACACAGGACGTCATTGATAATGTCGCCAGAGATTTTCCTGAAACTGCTTCTAATTTCAAAAGTATTGAGAAATTCCCTGCTATTAAACAATTAACCCTGCCGAAACACCCAATTACTCATGCCACTACCTCTGCTAAACAATTTGCTAAACCGACTACTTCCTCTATTACATCTGATAAATCAAATAAATCTTCTAAGTCCAAGAAGATGTTTGTTCTCCAAAGACTCAAGAAAAAAGATTTGATTTATTTATTGAAGAAGTCCCTCCAGGATGACAATAATAATTCTGATGATGAGTCTAAGGCATCATCTGAATCCTCTGTTGATAATACTAACCCTCATGATAACATATTTAGACATGATTTGAAAATCACCCCAAGGCTATCCAGTGATTGATCCAAAAATGATGAAACTATTGACGTTGGTACAAGCCAACAAAACTATTGAAGACTTTTGATAATGACCCCTTGATCCCCGCTGATGATTCCTGCAAATTTCTTGTTCACTGCTGTTCATTGTACTTGTATTTACTATTCACTATTGTTCACTAATGTTGAAATAATTGTAAAGGCGCCTCCTTGATCTTTAAAAGGAGAACCTAGCTTCAGAAGAACAATACCTTCTTTTTCTCCCATCTGTCTTTTATACCACGTATTATTCCTTATCCAAGTTCATGATACATTTTGTAAGTTATTTTGAATAAATGACTATTTCTATTTACATTCATCTTCTCTTTATACTTATTATCTTCATCTGATTCTAGTTATCTGGTCATGCCTTTTATTATTTTATTAATTCCAGTTATCTGGTCTTGCTTTCATTTCCTTTGTTTATTTACCTAGACTATCACTCCAATTATTTGGTCCGTACTTCATTATCTGGTTTTTTTTTTTTGATAAAAGAGGATCTTGTTCCATTCATGAAAGGGGACATACAAAGTTGACTTTAAAAAGTTAGTTACAGATGATAAAAGTTTCCCAGCACACTTCCGCGGCTGGCTTGGTCTAGTCTAGACAGCAATCTCTACAGACAGAAGTCTGAGAGACAGCACCCCTCTATCTAAGATAGAGGTAACAGAAGCCCAACAAACAAACCTCCATACCCGACAAAGCGGGATATGAAGTTGGAAACCCCATCTTCTCCGCCATCGCGAAGAGGGGACACAAAATCCATTCGGACCTAGGTCCAATGGCGTTACATTCTTAGATTTTTATTTACTAGAAAGTAAAGACAAGACGTAAAGAAAATTACAATGTGAAAACACTGTAAGCGGAAAATCAGTGCAAGAAAAGGCAGTTGGAGGAGAAACCGACGGTCGAGCTTGGAAGAACCAGAGGTGTCGAGTCGGGAACGGCTGTGCGTTGTAGCGGAAGACTGTTCCTTGGTGGCTCGTGGGGCTCAAGCGCTAGCGAACTCCGAATTCTTTGACCCGCGCGTGCGGGCTACCCGCCGCTCCGATGGAGGCCGCATTTTGAGGTTTTGCAGATCGGTGGCATGGTAATCTCCTGGTGGGGCGCGTGTTGTCTGCTGAGTGCCGGAAAGTCACAAACTCCGATTCCCCTTTGGCTGGCCTGAAAAGACACAAAAATAAACTAAAACTACACTAAAAGGAAATGCAGATGGGAAAGGAGCAAGGGTGAGGGGGGAGGAAGGATGAGGTAATCCATTAATATATATATATATATATGGTAATATATACATATACATATATATATATACATATATAAATATAAATACATGTATGTATTAAAAACTGGATAATAGTAACGAAGATTTTGGCAACCCTACATATCAGTTATCAGGTAGAAGGTGTTTGATAAGATCCAAACGGTAGGGACAACCACACATGATCAGCCTACCCACCAATCCTCTTTGTTGGAATATTCGTTGTTAATGTTTTGGTTTTCGGTATTCTTTGTGTTTTGTTTTTTGGCCTTTTTGTTAACTATGTTAATTTAATTTAATAAGATTAAATTAACAAATGTAATAAATTTAGGTTTTTCTGTAAAGAACGTAAATGATTATTGAAACTAAAATGGATAGATCAATTCGAAAATTACAATAAATAATATACAAATGAAGTAATTTAAAATGTTTCATATTATAGCAATGACAAAAAATATAGATCAATTTGAACTAAAAGAAATGCATCGAAATTATTAAACCCATTGAATATAATAGTGGAAGAATAATTAGGGCGTAAGGCTTGTGATTTTAGAATTTTGGGTCTGTATTTTATGATTTTATAATTTGAAAACTATATTATATGGTTTAGCTTAGTTACTCAAAATAGACTCTTTCAAAGGCAAATGAAGATTAGAGGGTATACAACTTAATTTTATGAGGATTATAGTTTTACAAAGAGATATCACAAAAATAAAATTTTATGAGGACTGGAATTCTCAAAATGATTTTACAAGAATAAAAACCATAAACAAGAATGACTAAATGTGAAATGCTAGATATATTTTACAGAAACATTTTTTATTTTATTTAATTATCACAATAAACCATGATATGAATTTGTCTTTTTTGTGATGTATGTTTACAAAACAAAGAGTTCTTTAATTTTATAGGAGGGCTTTTTTTAACAAAATGGAAAACGAGAAATCAAGCAGGGTACACAATTGACTTGAGTTTGTGTAAAGTACATTTACAACTTGGCTTTGATTATTTGAAGGTGTCAATTACAACATATACCAATCACATTGTCTAATAGGATCTACGCATTGTCTAATGCATGCGGACCAGAAGTAGAGAAAAGATTGAAAAGTACTTGAGAATATAAACCTAAATAGATGCAAAGCCAATAGTTATTCAGCCCCACACATAAGTTGGAATTCTAACAACTCCACAAATGAAGCAATAGACACATAGATCTAGCACAAATAAAGAAACCCAATATGGTTGGCCATAGATGATAATTAGTAAACTCAAATCTAGCCAAAATAAAGAAATCCACTGGGCGACGAAAGAAGAATGCAATATACAAACACAAAACTCACAAAAATCGAGAGAGAGAGAGAGAGAGAGAGAGAGAGAGAGAGAGAGAGAGAGAGAGAGAGAGAGATGAAATGTGTGTGCGTGTGTAGGGTAGGGGCAGTAATCAGCGAAGGCTCAATACATGAACGTTGTTTTTCATTAATAAAACGATGCAGTTTTGTAACATTAAACAGGTTTTTATAGAAAAAAAATGGGTTATGGATAATCGGGTCAATACTCGGTATTCGTAATTGGATTTGGATTTCAGGGTGACGAGCCAGACTGGAAAAGAATTTGGTTCGGGTGCACAACCCTATGCTGAAGGTAGAGTTCATGCTACCATGGAAAAACTTTTGTAATTTTGTTTAGAACGGATAGCAGGTGAAGCATTAGATGTTGTGGAGCAATGAGATTATGTCCTGACTTGGGTTTGAACTGATTGTATTTGAAGGTGATACCAGGTGATAACTTGGTTAAAGGACTCCAATATTAATTTTAATATATATGGAGAACTTACTGAAGATACTACTTTGACGAGTTCCTTTAACTGATCTGTTGAAGTGCTTCATGGGATGCAGAAAGAGCTGCAAACATGATAGCCCACACACTTACCAAAAGTGCATTTACTCCATTTGGATTGCAAGATGATCTTATTTCATCTCAATATCAAACACTATAAATACAAATACTTCAACTTTTAGTTTTCAATTTTTCATCTAATTATTATCTAATTATTACAACATTCACAAACTTTCAAACAAAATAGAAAAAATAATTTAACTTATTCAAATATCAAAATAAAAATAATATTAAAAAATTATTTCTAACAATATTTTAACTTTATAATATTTTTATCCAACTTTTTTCCTCTCATTTTCCAAAACCTCATAAAACATCTTAACTTAAACTATTTCATTATCATGCATAAACCATTTCACTAATATTCACAAATTTTTCATCTCATATTATCTCTATATCCCAACAAAGTTAATTTGTCTATGTTAATTAGGGCTGTGCATTTGGATCTTGATATTCGGGAACATCTGGATCTGGATCCAGATCCGACTTTTTAAAACCGGGCAGATATCCACCCGGATAAATCCGGGTGAAACCCGGGTAGGTATCGGATTTGGGCCTAGATATCTGGATTGTAACCGGATAACCAGTTTAATACTGTTTTTTTTTTATACTTTTTTTTCTATTTTTTTTAACACTTTGTAAACAGTTTTTTAATTACTTTCTAAAAAACAATTTCTTTTAGCACTTTCTTAAAGGCTTTTTTTATTTCTTAAAAAATATCTTTTAAACACTTTAAAAGCCTTGTTTAAAAAAAAAAAGTATTTTAACACTTTTTAAAGGGCTTTTTTTAATAGGCCATTGTGTTTATTATTTTTTATAGGCATTTTTTATATAATGAATATCTTTATTTGCATTTTAGACTTTTTATTGACCATTCAAATTTTTATAAAATAAACTAATTAATAATAAGCATCAACACACACAATACACTGCATGTTACATTATTGTTTACACCACAATGCAAAACATTAATTTACAAACAAAATAAATAATAATACATCATATAAACAATATCAAGATGTAACACACATTGCTATGACTATCTGCCTCCAATATAAACAAAGATAAAAATATTTATATCGCTTAATATTTCCAAAGAGTCATATGCTGCTGCTCATCTTCTTCATTGTCTCCATCCAAATTGGTCAATGGTCTGCCAAAACTATTCTAAAAGCAGATTTAGTAAATGATAAAGTACTAAAAAACGATAAAGATAAAGTACTGAAAACATATTTAGAAACAAATGTTTGACCCAGTAGTTGAGATGGAGAACTGGGAAACAGTAGCAACACAATAAGCGGGCCTCGTTTGTTTTCAGAGATGAGATGAGATGAGATGAGTTTGAAAAAGTTGAATTATTTATTTTATTTTGTATTGAAATTTGAACAAGTTGTAATGATTAGGTGAGAGAATATGAGATGAATTTAAAAAAGTTGAATTGTTTATTTTATTTTGTATTGAAATTTGAAAAAATGTAATGATGAAATTGAGATGATATGAGATGAGATGCGAGTTTTTTGAAAACAAACAAGAAATCTACCAAAGATAAAACACTTTAGCAGATATTCAAACTTAGTTAATGGGAAAAGAATATACTAATGCTCAATTTATGATCAGCAGCTTGACAAATAATTACTAGCATGGAAATATATAAATAGAACATATGTTTTAGTAGCTTGACAAAACTACTAAAACTCTAAGCAACAAGCAAACTACTCAGATTAAACATATGTTTTATATTGCTCATTAAACAAAAACGCAACAAGACACATAAAGAACATAGAATTTTAAAAAGTTACAAAATGCATGTTAAAAAGCAAGATAACATAGATAACATCTTGTACTTTAGTCTTTAAACAAAGCAAAATATTTAGTAATGCATCTTCTACTTCAAACAAAACATTATTCAAATATAAGCTCTAGGGGTGTAACCGGTCCAGTTCGGTCCGGTTTTGGACAAAATTTAAGACCGAACCGGTATGACCGGTTTTGCATTTTTCAAAACCGATTACGCCTCGGTTACCCTCCTAAACCGGTACTTCCGGTTTTACCGGTTTCCGGTCCGGTCCGGTCCGATTTTTCGATTTTTTACTAACAAAATCCATATACACAAACTATCAAACACACAATCTGTTATACAATGCAATCCATATACACAAACTATCAAACACACACACACACAAACATATACACTGACACATAAACACACATATAAATTCAAATGTTCAGTTATCTTCGAAGTTTCAAATGTTCCAATACACTGACACACACACACAGAGACATATACATATAAACAAACACACACAGATGCACAAAGACACACAAAAACACATATAAATTCAAAAAATTTAATCCATATACACAAATACAGACTTCTAGTTCACGCATATGGAGAGGGGTGGGGGGTTACAGAAGCTTCCTATCAACAATAAACTGCATTTTCAGGTAATTTCACAATCACAAAATCCTAATAACACAAACAATCACAAACCCTAATGATTAATATAACTTGAATTAATTTCAAATAACTTAAATAAGTGAAATGAAAAAAAATAATGGAGAAAAATTACCGTGAGGAATCGAAGACAGAGAGACGTGAGGTGAGGCCGTAAGTCCGTGAGGGGGGTTCGACGACGACAGTGATTCCGCGAACTCACGGTATGTGCGACGGCCAGTGAGGGGAGGTAGAGAGACGGAGATGAGAGGGCAGAGTAGAGGCAGAGACTAGAGAGGCGGAGACGAGAGACGAGAGTGAGGAGAGGCCGTAAGTGATAAGTCCGTGAGGAGAGGTTCGACGACGACAGTAATGCCGTGAGCTCATGGTATGTGCGACGGCCGGTGAGGGGAGGTAGAGAGACAGAGAAGAGAGGGAGACTAGAGAGGCGGAGACGAGAGACAAGAGACGAGAGTGAGGAGAGGGGCGCCGATTTTGAAATTGTTTTAGGGTTTATATTGGAATTGTGGAGGAAACGGCGCCGTTTCCTTTGGTTTCAAGTTTCAATTGTTTGTTTTTTTCTTCTTAAATGACAATTAAAAAAAATTGATGGTTTGAGAAATTGATAATTATAATTTATATATATTTGTAAGTTAATAGTTATTGACTATAGTGATTATGTTACAATGAGTAATAGTGATTTAGTTATAGTGATTATTGATTAGTATAACTATAGTCTATATTAGACTATTAGTATTAGTTATATATTAGTATAGCTATATATTAGTATCAGTTATACTTATTTAATATAACTATATTAGTATAAGTATAACTATAGTCTATATTAAACTATTAGAATTAGTTAAATAGTTATAGTTATATATTAGTATAGCTATATAAAATATTAGACTATTAGTAGAGTTATATATTAATATCAGTTATACTTATTTAATATAACTATATTAGTATAAGTATAACTATAGTCTATATTAAACTATTAGAATTAGTTAAATAGTTATAGTTATATATTAGTCTAGCTATATAAAATATTAGACTATATAATAGTTTTAATATTAGACTATTAATATAGTTATATATTAGTATTAGTTATTGTTATTTAATATAACTATATTAGCATAACTATAACTATAGTCTATATTAAACTATTAGTATTAGTTAAATAGTTATAGACTTATATATTAGTGTAGCTATATAATATATTAGACTATATAATAGTATTAATATTAGACTATTAGTATAGTTATATTAATATATTAGTATTAGTTATAAACTATATATTACTATTAGTTATAAACTTTTAGTGATTTAATATAACTATATTAACCATAAGTATAGACTATAGTCTATATTAGACTATTAGTATTAGTTATAGACTTATATATTAGTATAGCTATATAAATTATAATATATTAGACTATATAATAGTATTAATATTAGACTATTAGTATTAGTTATAAACTATATATTAGTATTAGTTATAAACTTTTAGTGATTTAATATAACTATATTAACCATAAGTATAGACTATAGTCTATATTAGACTATTAGTATTAGTTATAAACTTATATATTAGTATAGCTATACATAACTATATATTAGTATTTCATATATGATATATAATTATATCATATATCTTATGTATAATTATATTAATAGCATATGATCAAACATATTACAAATGTTTATATTTAAGATTAACATTTTATATATAATTATATTAATAGCATATTTCATATATGATATATAATTATATTATATTATATATATAAAAATTTCACATATAATTATACATTATATATAAAACTTATATATTAATATATATATAATATTTCGTATAATTTTAATTTTTTATAAAACTTATTTATAAAATATTATTTTATATATATTTTTTTCAACCGGTTCGGTCCGGAAAATCCCAAAACCGGAACCGGACCTGTTCCGGCCGGTTTACGAATTCTACGAACCGGTCCCGAACCAGACCGGTAAAACCGGTCCGGTCCGGTCCGGTTCGGGCCGATTTACCGGTTTAAAATTACACCCCTAATAAGCTCATGGACACAACATCCCTTCCACAGAATCGGTTTATGACTATTTTCTGACATTAAGCTGCTAGATTTAAACGCAAAACTCCAGATCTGGGCAAACTGCATCTGGATTTAAATATAAAAACTCAGATCTGGGCGCATCTAGATTTAAACAAAAAAACTATGATCTGGGCAAATTGCATCTAGATTTAAACACAAAAACTATGATCTGGGCAAATTGCATTTAGATTTAAACACAAACACAAAAACCCATATTCACTTTTAGAACTCAGAAAGATTATTTAGGAATAGAGAGGACAGAACAAACACAGATATAGATCCAAACCCAAAGGAAGGAAAAAAAAAAAAAGAAGAGGAAAAACATAGATAAGCTGACAGATTTGAGATTGAACCAGGTACCATAAAAACACAGAAATAGATCTAGCCAAAGTGGTAAACAACCAACAAGAGAGGAAAGTGATATATAAACCGAGAAAGCATCTGAACATTCTTTTTCAAAAGAAAAAAAGTACATAATTTTCATGTATATCTACAAACAATTTTTTGCTGGAAGATTTTAAAAATAAAGAAATCCCAAAAGTAGATCTACAAACACAAACTTAGATCTACAAATTTAGAGAGAGAGAGAGAGAGAAAGCTACCGAGTAGAGAGAAAAAAGGGACGTTAACAATCACTGCTAGTCATCGGCAATGATGGATTTGATGAAGGATGCTTGAGTTTCATCGGAGAGAGAGAGAGTGGAAATCACAAAGACCAAAAGACTCGAAGGAAATTGAGAAAGAGCCAATGGAATGAAAAAGTAATCACTTTTTTACTTTACTTTTTGTTTTAGGGAAGGGAATCTATGGGTTTAGGCTTTAATTTTGAGAAAGGGAATAAAATAAGTGGCAGAGATCTATCGTTTAAGAGGTAAAGCCAGTTATGGATAATACCGGTTAAATACCGGATCTTTAACCGATCCAAACGAATATAATAATTTTATATCTGCCCAAATCATCTAGATTTCTAAATTTTTAACCAGACCAGAAAAAAATCTGATCATGATGCGCTCCAGTGTTAATGTCTATATTGAAAACTCTTCAACGTAATGTTGAAAAAAGTTTGTTTATCAATGTACGTGTATTCAATTTAAAAAAAAAAAAAAGGAAAAGAAATTTGAAAACTTCATCGAAGTAACTTGCACATTTTTTAACCCATTATGTGCCTCGGTGGATTGACCATCTTCCTTTTCGAAACTAGTACTGGTTCACTTCTATCGACACCGTCCAAATTAACAACTCCTGCCTTCTGCCTTCTGCCTTCTGCCCATCGAAACCCTCCGCCCCGTCTGCCGAATATAGGATTGACAACGCGGAAACCTGTTCCAGACCATGCACATTTCTATGCAGCTTCCCGTATTTATAGGTTTCCGCTCCTTATCTCGGGCATTCTTATGCCCTTATTCTTCACAGGTTGTCTTCTACGGAAGGTTCCCGAAATTTGGCGTAAGGCTGAAGAATAGCAGAACTTCAAAGCAGTTTGTACGACTTGTAATGAGTTCGGGGAAAGACGGTTTATCGAATGAATTCGACGAAGGCAACGATGTTGAAGTGAATGGTGAGGATATAGGGGGCGATTCTGAGTTTGTTGAGGTGATTGGCATTGGGAGTAGGAAGGACGCGGTTCTTGATTTCTGTTTGGGCTCGCCTTTCAAGTCCTCCTCATTGCGGTTTTGGTGAGCCGAAGAAAACTTTCTTTGTCGTTCTGATTCTAACCTTCTATGTTTGTTATGGATATCATGGTGAATGAGGCTTTTCGGCGAAACGTGATAATGGGTTGTTGCATCTATACATTTCTAGCATGTTGCTATATGGTTCTTGGTTTTGGATTGGAGTGCGCAGCGTTGTGGTTTTAAATGCTATTCCTTGGGCTCGTTTGGCAACACATCTCTCTCTTTTTTTTTTAATTTATGAATTTTGCTTTTTTGTTCCAAAAAATGTGAATAAAATAAAAATGTGGGGAAGTTTGTTTGGTAACTAGTGTTAATCCATGAATAGAAATATATGGAGATGTAGGACATCATAATAAAATGGTGTGATAGTTTTAAAAACCTAAGGTGTCTCTTCTAATTGAGCAAATATATCAATTTGCTATTGTGGTGTATGGACTAGCGGTAGTTAGGCAAAGGCCCTCACACCCTAAAGGAAATGGTCGGAGACTAGATATGTTCTTTCCAGTCCTCTCGTATTACTGATGTGATCTCTCGGTGCTTGACATCTAGCTTGAGTCAAGGGGTGTAAGTTTACCAGTCCAGACCGGACCAATAAGTATATTGGTTGGTTTCAGTCCATATAACTTTAGAATTTCGATTTTCAGTCCGTCTCGGGGTGTGGTTTTTTTTGGACCAGACCGACCGAAGTGTATATATAGTGTTTTAAATATTTTTTTTATATATTATTTTATATAGTAGTTTTATAAATTAATTATGTAATTTTCATCTAACCTATCACCATTGACCATATAAAATGTTAAATATACTGTGAACTAATATGCTATTAATTAACTAATATATTATATGATAAATCATAATATTATATGCAATGATATATAATATTTTGTCCTTTCATTTTCTATCTTTTTCTTTTATTTGGAGTTTGGATGATATTTCATTTTTCAATTTCTCTTTCTCTATTTTTTGTTTTTAATTTTATTATGATGATTGCTAATTTTCATGGATGAATATGGATAATTTTGATAATTTCCCCAACCTTTCTTTAGGCTATTTTCAAGAACAAAATTTACAAATAAAGTTAAATAGTTGATGTTCAAAATTTGCAAATACAAGAGCTCCTGCAACCTGGCCTGTCCAGCTGTGCCTATGATTATACTTATCAAGAAGTTTTAGGCTATATTTGGATGTTGAGGTGATGTCAGATGATCTGTGAATAGTAGTAAAAAAGTAATGAATAGTTTGTGAATAGTAGTGAACTTCACTTACCAAACACAGCCTGGTGGATCTTTTGTGGGTTATCCTACACTGTTTTGATTATTTTGAAGTGATTCTACAGGGCTCAAAACTCTCTTTTTTATCCTTATTTGTTAGTGAAAATAGAGAAATAGCATGTTACAATAATATAGATGTCATAGACACTCAATACTGGAGACCATAAACAATAAAAACCAAGACCTACAACATTGGCAGACCTGTACATAACAGCAAATTGTATGGCAAGAGTACTCATTATTAGAGCAAACATCATACTACACCACACATTCCACAGTTACTACATTACAACGAAATTACCATCACCATCGAGCCTCAACACACAGAGAGAATTCAAAAGGAAAATAAGAGTCAAAAGATTCAACTTTTCAGGGGAGATTTGGATAGTGAGTTGAGATGTGATGAAAGTTGAAAATAAAATAAAATATTGTTAGAATATTATTTTTGTTTTGGGATTTGAAAAAGTTGATTGTTTATTGTATTTTGAGTGAGAGTTTGGAAAAGTTATGATGATTAGATAAGATGAAATGAGATGAGATGAGTTGAGAGCTTCTCGTATCCAAACAACCCCTTAATCAATGCTGGTTTCAGTTTGTTGAACTACTTGTGCCTAGGCTGAAGGATGTGTTCTTTGATTTCTCTTTGGTAGGATGCCTCTCTTACAGCTTTGAGTTCCTCTGTGTATTGTTCAGTTTTTAGATGATGTAAACTTTAGGGGCTATGTTTATTCTCTTATATTTTTCTTCTGCATTTCTTTTTGGAGGTTCCTTGTGCATCAGTTGCATCTCTGTGATTCCAGTATATTTTTTACATGTAGAACTAGTTATATTCTTGAAATGTTCCAGGATTAGTCAATTATCCTCAAATGATCGTACTTGAGAATTTGTATCTATGATATAGCCATCATTATCAACTCTTTTTGCAGGAATATTCTCATGAAAGATTCATCAAAGGCGAAATTACAACAAAGGGTCACTGGAAAAGGTTAACTGTTTCTTCAAGTTTTTCCTAAGTTGGTCTAGAGTTGCGGTAAAAGATATACAATCTTGCTGGAAATTTCATTCTTATATGGAGGCAAACCATGATGCTGTGCGAAGTAACTGAAACTCCTATGTATTGTAAAGGATAAGATATTCTATTTATTTTTGGACAGCAAAATATGATACTAAATCTATACCATAATCTACACTCTTATCAAATTATATGAATTCGTATGCAATCGAAGTTCTTATCTATTTCTCCTTTGGATAAATTTTGCAGATCTTACTCCAAGGATTCTTGAAGCTTCACTATTCATACAATTCCATCCAAAAGCTATTATCCTTGTTTGTACATTCCTTACCTGTTACTCTTGTATTTATGATTCTGATATCATTTTGGATAAATTTTGTATATTTTTCATTCAACAAAAGTTTTCTGCTACATAAATTACCCTGGTAACGATTCTTATTTACTTTATTTTGTTTTCACTAGGTGGCTAGTGCAGGATATGGCTTGGATCACATTGCTGCAGTCGATGTTCTTAGAACAATAAGATCTGTAAAAGGATTCATTGTTGTGATTATTTTAAAGCCGTTCAGCTTTGAAGGACAGAGGCGCAATGATGAGGTAGTGTGTGCTTGTTAACTATCAAGAGTAAAAACAATAATTAGGATTTATACAGCAACCATTCTTAGAAAACATCCCTTTTGCTTTATATATTCATGTCTTTGGGATTTGTATGGAGCAATCTAAATCTTTTAAAGTTGTAGTAAGGTGCATGGTTATATGAGAGAATGTTTCATACGTTTTTTTTTTGGTTTTTTGGAATATCTAATGCATTTAGTTTACTTTGACAACACTACCGTTTAAAATTTCCAACTTTCTCAATTGGTGCTGATTTGTTTGAAGCCGTGCCTTATCAGTTAGGGAGACATATTGGAAATGGAATGATAAGTGGTTGAAAGCTTGAGGTCCCAAGATACCATAAAAATAAAAATATTGCAGAGGAATATGTTGTTTGTTTCTCTAAGATGTAATAGAGATGTAATTGTTGATCAATTGTAAATGGGGAGTTTTCTGTATACACAAAGCCCTTGGGCCATCTAGTATTAGTTTTAACATGGCTTTTGCTAGTTGGACGAAATTTCAGGGATTAGTATTCGGGATCTATTTTTTTGATTGGCGTCGGGTATCCAGAACAGAGTCCTGACTAATCTTGGGGGTGTGTAGGCCCTTGTTGTGGAGCTTCCCACAAGTATACCTCGGTTAATTCAAGGAGAGATTCCCTTAGTCTGATAGTCCATAGAAATTGTTTGCACCCAAGAGTTCGAACCTTATACCTAGAGGTAGCATACCACCAAGATCAGGGCTCTTATCACTTGAGCCAACCTCTAGGGGTTAGTAGTTGGCATCAATGGAAAATTATCTATCCCAAGCAAGTGCATTTGGAGTAAGGTGCTTTCCAAAGTATTTATTTAATTTTTTTAATTTCAGTTGGACAACATCTTTGGGAAGATTTTGACCATGGACAACTTAAAAAAAAGTGAACTTATTGTTATGGGTTAGTTTATATGTGTAAGAAAAGTGGTAAATCAGTGGATCATTTATTACTTCACTGTGAGGTGCCAAGAGGCATATGAGATGAGATCCTTAGCAGAGCTGGACTTGCATGGTTAGTTTAGGATGGTTGTGGATCTTTTTGCTTGTTGGAAAGGCCTTCAGGGCAACCCACGTTTCACTGCTTATATGAAGAATAATTCCTTTATGCCTCGTGTGGTGCATTTGGCTTGAAAGAAACGATCGGAGCTTTAATGATAGGGAGCCCCCTCTAGATGAGTTTAGAAGTTTCTTTTTTCATACCTTAGTGAAATAGTAGATGATCAATGGATTCCCTACTCTTTCTGCACATGCAACATCAATCCATGACTCGGTATTCCTTTAAATTGTCTAAGTAAGAATCTTCCCAAGTAAGTTGTCTATACAAAGAAGATTGCGTTTAAGGGAGCCTTTGTCTTCCTAATGCTCTTCCACAGGAATGGGCTTACATTATGCGTGTTAAGGGATTGGTAGAATGAGTGCATGGTGAACTTCCCTTTCTTAGAGAGGTGCCAAGAAATCTTATATTCAACTTCCCCCCCATATGAGTAGAGTGCACAAGAATAAAGAACTCCAGAAAAGTGTTGACTTCCCAATCTTGGGCATTTCTATCGAATGTTACACTCCATTGAGGAGCACCATTAGATTAAGTCTGAAGGGTCAAGCAATTGTGGCATTCCTACATTCTTGCTAAACGAAAGATTTTTGGATCGGCTTCCTTAAGTGCCCTATCACCACCCCATATGTTATGCTAGAATTTAATTCTGGAACCATACCCACACGACACACGACTATTGGTTTTTATTTTTAAATAGGTCAAATGGGTGTGCCGGGTTGTGAAATAGGTGTGCCTGGTTCGGGTTGAGGTGATTCACCTGATTAATTGTTTGGGTCGGGTCGCTTTTCAGGTTGACTAAAACTGACCCGACTCTGACCCAATTGACAGCCCTAAATTGGTATTGCTCATGCTAAGGATGCTTTTGTGGTTTTTGGTGATATCTAATGACCTCCCACAGTGGAATGTTAGCTTCTTCATCAGAGCAGCTCATGAGTCGGAGGTAGAGAAGCCTTTACTGCGTTCTTTAATCTGCTTTACTCCATTAGTGTGAGATGAGGAGGTGGAGACAAGCTCCTTTGGGCTCTTTCCAAGAAAGGGCTATTCAAGGTCCCTCTTTCTATAATGCACTTGTCTCTCATGGTAACAATTCATTTCCTTGAATGAATATTTATAAGGTATCTCTGAGAGCTGCAGCTTTTGCATGGTGAGCTTCTTTGAAGAAGATCCTCACCTTGGATAATTTGAGAAAAAAGCACATTATTGTGATTTACTAGTGCTGCATGTATGGGAAAAGTGGGTAGTCTGTAAATCATCCTCTATTCCATTGCAAGGAGTGATTTGTGGAATGGTTTTTTCAGTCAGGTTGGGATGGAATTGGGTTGTGCCCAAAGAAATAGTGGATCTTTTTGCTTGCCCACCACGTGGCCATTCCAGTTTTCTGTTTTCTTTTTCTAAGTGTGATATATTTAAATAAAAATTATTTTTTAATTTTTACCTATCAAAAAAAAAAAAAAAAAAAAA